>JAAOAS010000053.1:0-91304 GCA_013396035.1 Fusarium pseudocircinatum | reverse complement strand
GTTGCACCCACCCACCCCGCTCTTACTCCCACCCTCACCCCGTTGCACAACCCGACTGAGAATCCATCTTTCATCCGTCATGTTCCCGACTTTGTTCCAATTCCTGCCGAGAAGATCAAAACTATCCGTCGACCCGATCATGCCATGGTAGACTATCAAGTCCGTGAGCTGACGTTCCATGCAGCACCCCAGCCTGCGTTGAATCTTCAGGTAGTCACAGCACCTCAACCTCAACCTCAACCTGAACCACCTCGCTCTCAGACACAGCGACTGCCTCGCCTCTTGCCTGCGGTGCCGGATGCTCTTCCAGAGCGGGCTGTCGAATTGCAAGACTCGAAGAAAAGAGGCCTGGCACCAGTAGAAGGGCTCGTTGTGAGTCCTTTCACCGCGAATGAGGACCGACTGATTGTGTCTGCCTATCCTCGCTATGCTCGCCCCGAGAATGGGCAAGTGAATGGGTATGTAAAATTCAACTGGCCTTCGCGAGCTCCATCGAGACGGCCGTCTGGCCCTGTGCCACTCCCATCAGAGGATGACGTTGAGGACATAACGTCCAACGTAACGCGATCACACACTGCCGGTCGCCCTTCAACCATGGTAACTCTGGTTAATCCTGGGCCTGCCGTGTCTTCCGCGCCAAATGGGACTATTTCGCCCATGGACCTTGAGGGAGGATGGGGAAATACTTCATCGCCAATATTGATGGCAGGTTCTCCGGTTTCCTTTCAAGACACTGCACAAATCCTGATAGCTGGTGACCCGAAAATGCTGCCTCCTCAGTTCGGATTCCAAGCAAAAATGGATCATATTGACAGACGATTGTTTGAGTTTTGTAAGTATTTGAAGCTTGCTTATCTGCGCTTTGGGCTTTGAACAAGCGTTTGCTCACCACCCGGTAGATATCAAGAACTGGTGTCCGGGAAGGAGTGTGCTTAGCAACACAAACCTCTGGTTGAAGGATCTGGCACCGATGCATAAGAACGAAGGTATTCTCCACGCTATTCAGAGTCTTGCCGGGGTATATATATATGATTATATCCCGGATGAGCGCATCCGACAACGGATCAATCAGCGATACATCACGGCAGATCAATATTTCAGCACACTCCTCAATGCACCCGAAAGCAGGGAAAATGGTAAAGGGCAGGAGGTCATCACCATGGCCGTGCTTCTTTCAATGCAAGATGTATGTATGATGTCGCTACAGGATTGGTGATTGTGCGCCTTCGATATTGTGGAGTGGCCTGACTGGTATTTAGATTGTCCTCACGGAACGACGACTCAAGAAGCCATACAATCCGCGATGGCTGGAAGGATTCAGGCAAGGCGAATACTTTCTGCAGGCAACTGACCCTGGCGCCCGCTACTGGAAAAACAACAACGTCCAGTACAACGAACTTCGCATCTCTCAGTCAATCATCGTTGGCCGGGCAGTGATTCTCGCTCAACCTATGATGGCGCTTCCATCACCGCAGACTTTTAACCCCGAGGCTGAAGCAGGCAGGTTCAGTTGGCTTCTCTATGGAACAGAGAAGGATATGTTTGAAATCCATGGAGGATGTGGCTTTTCGAAGAAACTGTTGCATCTTATGAGCCAAGTAACGTATTGTGCAGGTCGATTGCAGCAAGAGCCCGAATCTACCATCGTTCCAATCACGGCAAAATTCCTTTTGCGCGAACTATCAGAAATGCGCCAATGGAGCCGTGAGGGCAAAGACTGGGAGCTGGCTCGAAAATACCCTCCAACGATAGACTGGGTGCGCGACAAAGCAGACGAAGTGATAATCGATTCGAACCAAATCATGACCGAGGTTACAGCTGAGGCATGGAGGGTCGCCGCAATTATTTATTATCAATGTCGTCTTCTGAGGTACGAATATGCGATGAAGGGGAAGAAAAGGTCCTCTGAGGGAGAGAAGGGGACAAACTGAAGGAAGCTGGAGATCCATTGGGATAATGGGCGTTGATTTTGCAACAGCTCAACTCACTCCTTCCCCCTCTGCCGGCTCAACACTGACAAACCTTACTGCCTGCTTTCCCTGCCTCGCCCTCTTACCTACCTCAGCTTGCGTTAACAACAGTAGTGGCAAGAGCACTCGCTGACTGAACCTTCTACTAGGCTACCTCGAAATCACCCGGAAGTTCTTGCCAATCTTGATGATCTTGCCCGCTGCATACGAATTATGCCTACATCGGGGTCTCACTTTACAGCTCAAGCACCCCTATTACCAGTGTTTTTCCTGGGATTACTCGCTACTAAATCTGTACACAAGGATGTTTCAATGGATTGGTTCGAACAAGTGGTTCAAACGCCAGTTCGCAGTGTAAGTCCAAAGAAAAGAAACGCAAACCTCCCATTTCTTAGTAATCTATGGCAAGACGCAGGCTGGTTCTGCCTTTGCCCAGGTCTACTGCTCCCAATATTACCCACTCTATTTGCAGAATTAGGGGCTAATTACCTGTCACCTCAGAGCGTTCCCCCCTTGTACGACGCGCTTTTGCGCATCTGGGGATGGATTGACAAAGAAGTACAAATCCCACGAGATCCAACTGCTCTCTCCAAAGATATCGGTAAGAGGTACCCTTGGTGGGAACACCTTGTTGCAAAGGTCCTCGAAGCAGAAGAGGAAACCCTGTGCCTGACCTGACGAAACCCAACGAACAAAACTTTGATCTGTCCATCCATTTTGGGATTACATTACCTTCCCTTACTCGTAAAAAGGTACTGTCCGCAGATATTCTCAGCAATAGTTGCCCGCCTTTTGGTGAAAATTCTTTTAGGAATTAGATATGATGGGTAGCGGCCAGCCGCGGAGCCAGCCAGATTAGTAACTGACTCCCGAGACGGCACTGTCGGCGTCGTCTCGCTGGTCCTTGCTGTCCTTACGGCGAACGAGGTATTGTCCTGAAAACAATTCAGTATGAAACACGTAAAAGAAGAAAAAGACAGAAGAGCGAGAGAGAGAGAGAGAGAGAGAGAGAGAGAGAGAGAAGGGGGTAAAAAGAGG
Organism: Fusarium pseudocircinatum; assembly: GCA_013396035.1. Taxonomy (NCBI): domain Eukaryota; kingdom Fungi; phylum Ascomycota; class Sordariomycetes; order Hypocreales; family Nectriaceae; genus Fusarium; species Fusarium pseudocircinatum. The sequence continues at coordinate 88,296 of JAAOAS010000053.1, read as the reverse complement.
AAAAAAAGAACGAAGGAAAAAAGAAATCGCCAGAGGGTATTAACATGAGGGAACTTACGGAACTCCGATCCTGGGGCCTGCCAGACATCGATTACGCTCAGCCCTGCCTTATAGCACATGAGGCGCACGTTATCTTCGCCGTACTTGTGAGAATCAAACCAGTCGAACTCTTCGCCTTTCTGGATGATGCGGCTCATCTTCTTAAGCTTCACGTCTTTCTTGGCCCGGAAGAAGAAGCGATGACGAGTAGTGGGCTCATCCTCCAATTGTGCGAGGAGTTCCCAATCCTCCTCACGAAACCATTCCTCACCAGCCAGACGATTGGCATGCTTGAAGCCATTCAAGAAGAACTTGTGATAGAGGTCATCGCAAGAGTGGTAGGCGTTCCAGATCTTCTCCTTGTTGTTGGGAAGAGTGTGACCATCCATTCCAATTAGAAGCAGGTCGTCAGGTCGCAGGGCATCGGCCCAGAACTTCAGGTGAGAAAGTGCTTCAGGCCAAGGATCGTTGCAGAGCACCGAACCTAGCGAGAGGAAGAGACGTGGTGTCGAGATCTTTTGGATATAGCTCATGCCATCGCCAAAGGTACCCCAGATACCAGCACAGGTCACTGAAGACTCAGGGCTCGGGTACTGCTCCACGAGGTATTTGACATTGTGATTCAGCGACGATCTGGAAATGTCCAATGCGAGGTACTTGGCGGGAACTTTGCCCTTTTCAAAGGCTGCGAGAAGGTGGCCAACCTTGCGAGTGTCACTGGATGAGGTCGTGTTAGTATGGACAGGGTAAGCTTACAGCCACCACTCATTGAGGGTGGGCAGAGTGCGGGGCAATAGAGGATGAACTAACCCAGCTCCTAGATCGATAATTGTGACACCAGCTGGGCATCGCGCAACAACATCGGCGCCATGCTCATCAAACAAGGCAATCTCGTCATGAGTCTGATAAAATTCAGGGGTGAAGATGATCTGATTCCAGATCGGCAACCCGACATCGTCGTACAGTAATTCGTCGGGCAGCGTGGGTTTGGAGGTTGGAGAGTATGGAGCCGTGAGGGCCTCTTGCAATCGCTTGCCAACGCCTTCATACATGTTGCTACCGCCGATATCGACTACGGCTCCGTGCAAGGGAGCATCATTCTTGGGATCCATCACGGCAATCGAAGGACATCAATCAATCCAAGTATTCGTTTTCCCAATGTCGCTATGCAAATTCGGAGGAGTGTGACTATATTTTCAAGGTTAACAGGGTCCTGCACGCACAACAATTCCACGACTCTGGGTCAACAATACCACTTAGGAAGATTAAAAAAAACGAAGCGCGCGCTGTGGAACGGTATGTTACAGCACGACACGATACGATATGGCAGTGTCGTTTTCAAGAATAAGTTTGTGGGAAGGTATTTGCGGTTGAGATCGTCTACAACAAACCTCGATGCTAGCGAGTGAAGGAGGAAGAGATTGCGATTCAAGGCACGCTCTTCCCGACTTTATACCCGGCAAGCAGATGCGAGAAGGCGGTTACTGTGATTACTACCGCTGTCAAGTTACTGGTAGACACCGGCCAGTGCTACCGGCTGTCACTGCTCAATGGAGACGACCGCCCAGGGATGAGTCGAATAAGGGCCGCAGACGATAGGAATATGTGAGGGCGGACGAGACAGGCAGGCATGCAAGGGCCGTGATATGATTTGAGTCGGTCTGATTCGAGACGATTCAAGAGAAAGGAGAGAGAATTGCCGCTGTGGCAGCGTGGATCCTGCCTGTTGAAACAAAGCAGCGCAATGTTGATTGTGTTTTTTTTCTTGCCCTTGTGGTGCCGTGTTTTGACAGCTCAACGTCAGTGCATGCTAGGCAATGCAGCTTGGTCTGCTGCTGCTGGATAACACGCCCATACCCATAGCTATACCCCAGTACTTGGAGCGTGCTTGGGTGCGTAAGGTGGTAGAATAAAATGGGATGGATCTTGGCCATGTCCCAGACCTGACCAGAAGTGGTTCGTCCTACATTAGGGCGAGAGCGTGGAGGGTGACATTCTCATGCTTCGACATTGACATCCCCACCATAATAGGACATGGGGTTCCGGTATGTGCTGGGGAAGTTATCAAGACCCTTGTTTTCGCTCTTTGGAGCTGCGTGCTTTCTTTTTGCTTCTTCCTGTCGGTACAGGAAATCAATTTATAGTGCTGTTTACCTTGTTTCATATGTCTCGCTCTCGTATTAGTCTTATAAGTGCCATGCGTCGACTGATGTGAGACTCAGCTTGCTCATCTTTTGGACTCACATAGATACCTTACTTCAGCTTCGGCTTTAACCACATGCTACTTACTGTACCTAGGCGGACCATGCCCCTGCAGAGCGCGCTAATGAGGCTCCAGGATGTGGTGAGAAACAAGAGCCCATTTAGGCATTTGGGGCCTGTGGCCTGTGTCCAGGTTCCCTCCACAATTGCTCGAGGTTGTGTTGCAAAACTCGTAAAACACAGCACAAGCCAACCTGCGGCAGGCTTCAAGGCACCAGCGCATCTCGACTGTCTTAACGTGGTGATATGAACTCAATCAATGATGAATTGCTCTCAGTGACCCCATCTTTATCCCCACGGGCCCGCCTTCGCCCGTTCTAGCCGTGCCGGGCGCTATTTTCCCCTTCCATGCCTCGTTTGCTGTGGTCTGTGGAAAGCCGGGTGAAGTTGGCGGCCAGTCCTGAGCAGGTGACTGGTCACCTTGGCACAGAAAAGAGAGAGCCTTGAAGTTATTTTCAGGCAAGGTGGCTACACTAAAGGGCAGGGTCTGGCAGGGCACTTTGTTCACCCCAATCTGACCAGCCCTGGATGGTGAGAGGCAAGCAGATGCACGTCATGGTTTGAGACGGATCCCGCTCGAGCTAGAGAGCAAGCAGCATGAGCGTGACAGATGGGAAGATAGCGTGGTTCAGATTGGAGTCCATTGGTTGCAAAGCTTTGAGTCATTTCCCTTCTTGGACTGAAAGCGTGATGGTTTCATTCTGTGGGTAGTCAATGGCGTTATTGATCCCCGGTGCTATCTCAACGGTGGTTCCTGACACCCTCAGCTGTTCTGTTCAGAACCCTTGGTGCAAATCGTCTGGGGTCCGGCTGCGAATCTCGAGCAACAAGAGCGAGTCTTCCCGAGGATGGAGCATGCCATTGTCGTTGTCCCACGGTTAAATCTCAACACCCTGACCGCCTGTTGATTCATCATCATTGGAAAGAGCATGCTCTCCGGCTGCTTGGCCAGGCTCGGCCCCCATTATACCCCCATTCTACCGCGGCACAGATCATTGTTGCATCTCACGATGGCCTGTGATATGTAGGCGGTGGGGAAGATTGCGTACCTGTCCAGCTGCTGCAGTTGCTACTGGACGTACAGCATACGTGTAACGAAGCAGTGCGGTTGAAAAATCTGACAGGGTTGGAGTTCAGATGGATTCCTCAAGAGATCCCTGTACAAGAAGATGTTTGTTTCGGAGTATCCAGTCAAGATTTGTCAAAAAGTGCCCACTCCTCTGATCCAATGTGGTTCGTCTTGAAGCGGAGGTGTGCTGCAAGAGTGAGATGCAGAAAAATAGCCCGCCGCTATTGCAAGGGTTCGACTGCACCAAACTGACACTAAACTAGACTGAACTGAACTGAACTGAACTGAACTAAACTAAACTAAACTAAACTCATGAGCTGGAAGCCTTCCAGTACCTGGCAATATACCCCCGGCTTCTATAAGACGATATGTGAAGAACTCGGAAGCTCATTCTTGATCACGGTGAACTCTGGACCCTGTGGCCGCCTCGAGCATCGAACTTAAGCTTCAACTCTCTCGATGGGGCTCGTTTGTCCGTACGTAAATCCTGGCCAAGGTAGACATCACTAAGAGCAAGGAAGGGAACTCCCGTGGTGCTAAAATGGTTTCCTTTTCTTCCCGCGGTCCGCCGAGACTTAATTGGGGCCTCTGGATTGATTGATTTTCACTGGCAAGGTATATTCCGATAGCAAAGAAGATATTAATGCATGAATAGGCTCTATATATGTAAGACAGGTAAACATCTGGCAACGCGGCGCGAGTGGCTGGTGATATTCGTCGGCCGTTAGCTGTCCACTTCCCAACAGACTTGTATCCTCCTATTCCGGTTTTCGTCACCTTGTTTCTATTCCCGTCACTGCAATGATCCATATCGCTTCTGCTTCGGCTCACAGATGAACAGCGCAAGGTTACACAATAGAACGTCCAACCATCATCATGGGTTCTGGTTAGTGACGTTATAGGCGTTCCACGCCTCTACGATCTTAGCCGCCGACTGACAAACTCAATTCAGACACCTTCGCCTTCAGACCCAGGTTATGGTGGAAAGGCTCAACCGTCTTTTTAGCAACCGGGTATAGTTGCCGCCTAACACGGCAAGATAGCGTAAATTGGTCATGATGCACTGCCTCTGAAGAGAGCTCGATCATGTCCGATGACAGGATAGAGCCTTGCATGATGATGAACGCTGTCGGTAACACTAAGAGAGCACCTCCCTCACAGTAGTACTATGTAAGCGGGGTGGACTGATAGATTTCGATCGACAGGTTTCCCCGTGGGTGTACACACCCTTCTGTAGCAATGGAGGGTCACTCACAATCATAACACCGCTTTACAGCCTTATAGCAGGGGCCATGTTCCGTCAGATCATAAGAAACAAGGTGCTCTGCTACTTCAGCACCGAGAGTTGGGCTAAGAGTAATACAAAATCGGCTTGGTAGTGCTCGCTGGTCTTCCAAAGCGACAAAACTGATGCCTTGTATAAAGTGGAAGGCAGATATGTTCTGGTTAGAAGACAGGGTATTTTAGATGCTCACCCGCATCACATCCTGGATTGTGTCTGCCTAGCCAGCAAGCAGCCCGACAGATCGCGATTGGGGTTTGTCACCCTGCCTTGGGGTACGTGAGGTGTGGTAACACAACAGGATCCTCTCTATTGGTGTTGTCTACCTGCACAGGTGTTGTTGTCTCTAGACTCCACCGGACCTCAGGGCCGAAAGGCTGTGGGTGTTCCCAAGCCTTGACTGACTTGCCACTCCCAAAATAATGGTTAGGGCTATCTATAGCTAGTTTCTTCTTAATCACTGGTTTGTCACCAACAATACCATCTCATGTGATGTCTTTCAGCACGCTATTCCGTGCTATCACGTCGATAGTTGCTTTTTGAATGCAGACGGTGTCTTTGTTGGGCGGTAAACGCATTGGTCAAGCGAGAAACCAGGGCATGGACAGGGGGAATAGCACACAACGCACGCACACATATACAACACACAAATGAACAACAAGCTATGAAATCACCGATAGCCTAATTGAGATGGGTATGTTACAATGCTCGATATACCGACCAATTCCATGCATTTTGGAACATACAACTCAACGTACTTTTGTCTGTCCATTTTCTTTCCACCACAGAGAGCTCATGTCGTCCAAAGTTGAAGCTGTCAAGTTAAGAGAGCCTCAAAAAAGCAAAACAAGCATGAAGAGAACCACAATTCATGCCACGGCATGTGGCGTAGCGAGCAATTAACCTTTCCTTTTCCCGGTTACCGCTGAAAATCAGTTTTGATATTAGTGGTGCTGATCATATCAGGCCATCCTTGTTCTTGAAGCTCTTTAACTGCTCAATAAACGAGACAAGACACGGCACGGTTAAAGACCAATATACGGTCGTAGTTATATCCAATGCAATGCAATGTAATGTAATGTGATGTCGTGTCGTGTCGTGTCGTATCATGTCATGATACTCTGTGTTTGTGATATGTTGGACGCCAAGACCTCAATTCACAGTCATGGCCCCCCCAAAAGGACCTAACACGGAAACAGCAGGAGCAGTTGATCGTGCCTGCTGGATCGCTAGCCGAGGCCAATTACGAGGCCGCGGTTCCCTTAAGCGTGATCCGAGATCCAAGACATTTCCACGAACATCCTCCATCCATCCTTGCACAACCTTAGACAACTACCAGGTTTAACACTATTGCCGGCTCGCTTACGCTGCCATTCGACCGGAAAACAACCCGCCAGCCTTTGTTGAGCCTCGGGGGCTTTAGCGATGCAGTTCTGTCAGTTATGATGGGCAAATGAGAAGCCAGCATCGTCACAGTGCAATGGACTTTTCAGTACTCGACGATACTTGACAAGCAAGCCACGGCACTATCGCTTATTAGCCTCGCAAGTTCCCTGCACGTTGGTTCTCCAGATGTCCAGAGAGTGAGACGTTGTTGGTACTCCGTATATTGTTTCCAAATGCTCCGCTGCACCCTGGCTTGTCTTATGTGCGTGCAGCCGACAACGTCTTGCGTGTTTTCTGTCTTTATGAGCATTGATATTCCTTCTCCTTGCTTCTTCCAGTCTGTCACATGCCACGTGGGATGAACATAGTACTGATACCCACTCAGGAAGAAACGCATGTTGATGCCTGCCGATCACTAACTCAGCTGCTATTCCGTGCGTTGTATGCTGTACGACAGAGCTCACAATTGTTGAGGTCTCGGATGCTTCACAAACACACCGAGGCGAAGAGAGCGCGGATATCGGACCTTCATAGAAAGCTAACCGTTGGCAAAAAGAAGACTTGCACTCGGTGGCGTTGCAGCTACTGCAATACACGTCAACCTTATGTTCTCCTGCGAGACCGGTAGATGGAAATCCACACAAGAGCATAATCTCTGCGGGCCCATGTTTTGACAGCGCTTGGTAACGCAGCTCTAAGGCGTAGGTGAGTAACGACGCATTATTGAGTCAGTGATGGCCAAGCTGGAGCCAAGAATTGGACGCATAAAGGTGCAGTGCTGTGTGTGCACGCGAGTCAAGGTACAGTCGTTGGCTCCGCCGCCATTCTGCTTTTCACAGAATCACCTCTCCCCTATCAAGTCATCGTCCTGTATGGAGTTACATCAACAGTAAAGTCGAGAGACTATAGAGATGTGCGCAGAACAACGCTGTTCGTGCCTGAGAGCTCAAGATCGGGCGAAGTGGTCGCTGGAGCCATAATAGTCGACACAGCAGCTGAAAGTAGAAGAAAAGGCACACGACACAAGAGCAAATATGACATGCCGTGGCGATTTCTGTGGATAACAGGGGGTATTGGTTCGTTTCAGCTATCCTTCTGCATATTACGGATAGTCTCTATGCTGTGGATTCTGATTCTATGCCTGGGAATGACTTGATAGATACCGTGAGCCACCCATCAGTCAATACCCAATCCATGGCTAGTGTGCTATTAGAGTCCTTTGCAGCTCTCAAACATTGCCAAACTCGGATCTTTCTAGTTTCAAATGCTCCGCTCTCCCGCGCCGAAAGCCTGGGCTTGCGCCGTGACCACGGAGTCGAAGTGGACGGAACCTGTCACACCCCGGACCTATCAACACGGGGACCGGCGTGTTTCGGGTCGGCCTGCAAGTCCAGTCGATTTTCTTCGTTAACGTCGTCTTTAAGGATGGCTTGTCCCATACTCCTCTCAGCCAGCTGTTCGAGACTGCCGGTAGCTACGCCTATCATAAATGGATGTCAGGAGGTGATGGCTGGGTACCGAGTCTCTGATGACGGACAACAGAACGCTCGTTATACAAAGAGGAAGTTGATTCTGACGAAAAGCCGGATATGCTGGACAGGCTGTCTCACTGGGAACGCCTATCATATAGTAGCTCAATTGAGCTGAGGACATTGTCTGGAATACGCATTCAGGCTTGATTTCGAAACCCTGCCGAAGTGCTCTGATGTCCACAGCTTCAACACATCTCAGGCATTCGATTCCTCAACGAACAAATGGTTAGTACAAAAGAGAAAACAACTGAGACAACAGGAGCACAGGGGTCGCGGAGTCGGAATCAGCATTGCATACGCTGCCACAGAATTGTGTTAGGATCCCGACCTAGAAGAGTCTCGTTGATCGAACGAACCTCTCTCAAAATGCAGCCGAGCGGCGTCTACGTTTAAAGGACGCGCATGGAAGAGGGTGTGGTAGCAGCAACGCCCCTGTCGCTGTGCAAAGTCCATGGATTCGGCCATATCTGCACACGGCAGCACGTAGGTAAGATGATTGAATTATCATTCAAGTGACACATCTAATTATTGCATCACTAAGTACAAGGGTTGTCGTCAACATTCAAGACGTGCTCATGGGTTGAGAGTGCGAATAAAATCTTCTGTTATAACTAACAATACATTTTCAGGGACGTTCGTTGTACACACAGCGACCACCCGTGCTGCGAGACTAATGTGAGCTGCAAGAAATGTCAGGTAACATTTGACCAGGGCCCTGGTAGAATCTGCCTTTAGGGCGGGCCGTTGCCGATTTATGATTCACGAACATGGATACAAGGCACAGGAACGACGCTTGAAAAGCTAGTATTTGTGGTCCCGGGAACTTTACAGCTCATATCCTGAATCGTTCTTACAGTACGACTCGGGCCTCAATGCTTCACGGCGAAAACGCCAGACGTGAGAAGCATCAATGCATGCGACGTTGTGGGCCGGACAGACAACGTGAGAGCCGCTTTTGCCACCTCAACGGGCATATGCAGGGCCTGAGGAAACAAAAGAGAAAACACGACATCAAAGCGTGACAACAGAAATCGACTGCCACAAAAAAATGCCATCTTCAGCCATGAGCCTCGGGTGTGGACGATGCAGCAGCGAACCCTTGTCAGGGACCAGGGGTCATTCAACACCATTGACTATTGTGTCGTGGCCTGGTGGCCCGGTGACGTCGTGAGCGTACTTTACTGTCCTATCAAAAAAGGTCTGATCGACAGCAATTGGACCTGTGCTCTCAATAGCTCACGTTATTCTGACCTCAACTGGGTCTTTGTGCCCATTGGCGAGTGCATGATTCGAAATAACTCATCGACGAGCAAGCAGACGCATGGAATTCGAACTCTTATCGATGACCGATGATTATTCCGCCGCTTTACTATAACGCCTCTATCACAGCAAAAGCCAATCCGTCTTTGTGTACGTAAGTACTTTGGTTTACCCTCGAATACCCGTCTCTTTCTGTTTCTGACTACCTAGGTACCTTGAGTTTATTCCTCCCAGAAGCCAGGGAAAAGGTACTCGACCTTCTTCATGGCCTCGGGATCACGGCCAGCTGGCTTGGTCATGAATTTGACGGCCCCTTGGGAGGCACCAGCCCAGTGCTTTGCTTGAACCAGGTCGCTGTTCTCGAGCTCAGCGAGTCGATCCAAGACACCGGCTACAAGTCGCTTGGCATTTTCGTTGTTAGCCTTCATGTACTTGATGACCAGCTCAACATTAACATCCTCAAATGAATGCCAGCAATCATAGTCGGTGGCCATGGCAATCACCTGGTAGGCCAGCTCGGCCTCGCGGGCAAGCTTGGCTTCAGGAAGGGTCGACATGTTGATAACAGATCCTCCCCAAGATCGATACATGTTGGACTCGGCGCGAGTTGAGAACTGTGGTCCTTCTAGATTGTTTGTCAGAGGATGGTTAGGTGAATTGGCACTGCTTCAACAGGTCTCTTACCCATGACAATGACCGTGCCCTTCTCGTGCAAGACGACGCCGTCGCCTTCCATATGAGCTGCACAAGCCTTGACCACCTTGGCAAGGCCTGCATCGAAAGGGTCGGCGAAGCCAACATGTCCAACTACACCACCCTCAAAGAATGTAAAGGGACGGATGCCCTTTGTGCGATCAATGACCTGGTCCGGGACGACAAAGTCCATAGGCTTGATCTCCTCTTGCAAAGAACCGACGGCGGAGAAGGCAATGACGGATCTAACACCGATATGTCGTAGAGCGGCGATGTTTGCGCGGTTCGGGACCTCGTGAGGAGCAAACTGATGGTGAACACCATGGCGAGCAAGGAAAGCGACGTAGCCACCTTTGTGGGAGAGGATCTGAATCGGCGAGGCCGGGGGCCCCCAAGGTGTAATAGGGTTGAGAGCAGCGACGGGCTCGAAGCCTTCGAGCTGACCGAGACCAGTACCGCCAATTACGGCGATATGGACAGGCTCTATGAGGGTGATGTGAGAATCAGTATTGCGCCTATATTGACTGATATGGACAGAGAAGGTGGTCTACACACTGTCGAACGTAGTGGGGAGGTCACCCATATTGACGAATTGAAACGAGATTAGTTGGAGCAAGGACTTGGAACGTTGATGAGAAAGAGAGGTTATCGTCGTCGCGAGGAAATATCTGCCGTGACCTTACCTTGGTCCTCAGCACAACTTGGAACTAACGTTAGTTGGGTGCCTTATTAGCTACCCCGCCGCCATGTCCAAGCTTACGTGCTTGGGCAGAGAGAGGTGGGATGGAGGGGTCGTGGACCCTTGGGAGCTCTACTATTGGTTGGTTGGCACATTTGAAGATACCAAATTTTTGGCATGAGATTGTTACCTACCTATTGTTCTATTATAAAGATCATAAATAGGTAGGCAAGTGTAGTATATAATACTTACCGTGCCATGTCTACAGACTTATGATAAGCTATTACAGTCATCATAAGGGCTTACCAAGGCTCGACGTGACACACTGTCTCGAAATGATGTGTTATCATCTCATAGTACTTTCTGATCCGTGCTGTGTACACTGTAAATATTTTGTCATTCTCTACCTACCTAGTCTTGGGAGTAGCTATCAAAATTTGTTCTGGAGATATATTTCAAGTACTTCAATAGAGTATCTTACGCCTTGGTTCCTATTCGATGTTTTGTTCTATCAAGACAGCTTGTGCCACCATTTGGTTTGGCGGGCTGAATTCTTCTTTACGCTTAGTGAACATTTCACTCTATCAACATTGACCCAACCAAGCAAGGTATTGATATATTTCGTGATAGAGCTGAATCAGTTCTGTTTTGATTCTATCCCCCGTTAATTTTATAGTCTTTTATGCAGCCTCGGAATTCGCAGTCTCACACTTTGTTTGCCTTCTTCCTCACCCTCTATACCTCTCTCTTTCCCTCTCTTATGCTGACCAAGCCGGCCAAAATTTTCCGACCTAAGTTACCTAGCTCCGCCAAAATTTAGCCCACCACAACCTCACCCATCAAATAGTCTGGCAGCCACAACTTGTCGGCGACTGTTTATGGATGCCATGACGAGAAATGATAAAATGACCCGACTTCCCGACAACGTCAATTTGCTGAACGAGGCTCACGAGAATGGACCTGATGAAACTATCGAGGAGCGATGCTTCGCTGCCGCCCTCGTCTGTCTTGAAGGCCACTACACTCAGTCTCCTCCCATGGGCCCTCAGACAGCAGCTAAAGTGAGCTCTATGATCACAAAAACATTAGAGAAAACACACACAATACGCAAGGCTCGGTAAGCCTCAGCCTCGCTCTTTATGCGGGCCTTATCACTGACGAGCGTGCAGCGAGGCCATCTCAAGAAATGTGGCGATTTGGATCTGGCTCACAAGAATTTTTGCAGCCGCCATACCGAGCCTCACGACACGATCTGTAGGGCCGCTGTCGAGCCTCAACGATCCAGAGAAGGGCGTCACTCCTCAGGAGAGCACTGCCTTGATTGTTATGAACCATGCGACAATTAAGGAGGATATAGCGACTCTCATCAAGCTTATGCACATTGCCAGGAATCTCCTCGTGAATGCCGAGCCCGAGGTGCCGCAAGACATCTGCGCGGCGGTTCACTTTGATCAAATGGTATATCAGACGATCATTCTCTGTGTAAACGTAACGAGCAAGGGCTACGATGGAGAGATTCTCGATGAGAACCAGAGATTAAAACTCGGTGATGTCACAGAGCTATGTAGGTATCCGCGGTGTCGAGACGCATACTCCCACACTGACAAAAGAATATAGACAAAAAGCTGCTGGTAACGTCGTTGCAGCAAGCCCACAACTGGACTGCAAAACACGACAGGAACAAAATGTCGTTTTGGTTTGACGTCCTATTTGATGATGACGGCGCGCTTTCGGGTCCCGAGGATAGTCTAGGCGATGGCTCAGGCTTCCGGCCAGACGTGGCAAAGCAACAGGTCCAGCATTGGCTCGATAGGAACTCCAAGCTATGTGACACTGCCAGGAAGCTGCTCAAAGATTATGCCCAGAACCAAGCCTCAAAACCGCCCGGCAACCTCGCCCCGATTAGACCTCTGGCTTGGAACTGGCTTCCGGACGGCTCTGTGGATGTTCCTGGAGATGTTGCCAACACCGAGGACAAGATCAACCCGGTGTGGAAGCCCGATGAGACGGACAAATTCGAACAAGATCGTGCATATGGGCGCGTCTCGAGAGAAGTTGATACCTGGTGGCTGAACGCCCGTGACCCTAATTACGAAGAATGGCTAGTCCTGATGCCATCTGTCGAGTTTGCTCAGAGCCGCCTGGAACATTGTCGCAATAACCTCGTGCATCGATACGCTCACTCTTGTGGAACAGACCACTCTCCGCCGCCAGGTGTTGTTGAGGAGGAAGAACTCTCGGATCACGAGCATTGCCATCACTGTGAACACGATGATCATGAGCATGATCATGAGCACCATCTCGATCATCACCACGACCATCACCACGAGTGTAACCATGACCATGACGACCACGATCACGACCACGACCATGACCATGACCACGAAGATGACCAGGAGTGCGTATGCCAATGTGATCACGACCATGACCATGACCATGATCACCACCATCACCATCATGATCATGATCACGAGTATGCTCACGACTACGTGGAGGATATCATGGATGAAGAAGACGCTGACGATGACGAATCTTATGGAGAGGGGCCACTCACCGGTCTGCTAACTGAGGTGCCCAACATCTTGGATCCCAAACAAATCGAGGCTCTTCATATGATTGTCAAGTCATGTATTCTGGACAACGCCGGTTCAGGGTTGACTCGAGCAGGCGAGAACCTCCAGAAGACCCGGTGTCGCATGTTCCTGGCCCTCGACTGCGGAAAGAGTCTCCTTAGAGAGATGCTGGTCTTCATAGCTGTCTGGGAGAAGGATGAGCAGTCTCTCATCTTCCAGGTCACTACTCAGATTGTGGAGGCTCTTCATCACAGCGCCTTGATTCCATACGCCTGGAACTCGCTGCGTATTCCCAAGGATATCATCTCGCCCGCTCAGACTGTCCTTCTGCGACTTGTCAACCACATGTTCAGAGCTCGTATAAACAACAACTCAGCTTCTCAGGAGACAAAGGACAATTCCCGTGACATTAAGCTTGTTCACTTCTTCTTGAGTTTCTTTCGAAGCCGTATCGTCCCCGAATGTGCCGCCCTCATGCATCTTCAAGCTCAAATTCGGGAAGAGAACTGTGACCCTTCCGAGTTTCCAGTGGACAGTTGGGATATGGAACGTGCCAAGGATGGTCTGGCTCAGTACCTCGACTTTCTCACGACCGTTGCTGAGATGTTGGACACTCGGGCCAAGCTGATCGAGTGGGAGGCCATATACGATCTTATTACGATATTGACTGGATTGGAGGCTGGAGTGCCCAAGAAGCCTCTTATTGAGCTCCCCAAGCGGTCACCTCGGAATGACAGTGACGGCAACCCTATGGTCGAGCGACCATACGCTGCTACAGATGACGGAATTCCCCCATCGCCACCACCTCCTCCTCTACAGGAGCCAGCGCATAAGTTCCCCTGGTCCGGGATCAAAGGACAAATCTTTACCATCATCGCCACTCTTTTGCAGCCACCTCAAGGTCAGAGCAGCCCTGGAAACCCTGATGTGCAGATGCAGATGGTCAAGTATAACGGAATTGTGCCTCTCCTCAACTGCTGCGCCTACGACGACCACAACCCGTATGCCAAGGAGCGAGTGACGATTTGTCTCAAGTGGCTGCTGGACGGCTGCGAGGCTGCCAACAACTTCTTCCGTGAACTTGTCAACCTTTCACCACCGCCTAACCTTCGGCCTGCCCCTGGCGGTACCACCGTGTCAACGATAAGGGTTGATGGCATCCAGGGCGAAGTCAAGGTGCAGGTCCGCTCGAGTACGTCTGCGCCAGGCGAACAAGATACTAATGACATTGTGGACGGAGCTGGCAGGATTGACCTCAACCAACCCAGTGGACGAGGCAGCATTGAGGATGATTTTATGGCATAAATAAGTGTTTATATATCTGTCATGGAAAATAGCATGGTATGGAGGTTAGCACAGCGTAGGGTGTCTTGGAACTCCTGGGTAAGGGGTTGGACTTTGGTATTTGTGAAACTTCTCAAACAGAGGAGTTTAACTCGAGTCATGAGATATTGGACCGAGTTTCTGTTTTCTACATACGGCTGGAGTTCGGGCAAATACGTAAAAGTTGTGCTTGTTGGGGATATCTGGGTTCGGACCTGCATAGGATCATAGGGAGCAAAAGGCAAGCTCTTCATTTGTTATAGTCTTTCATCAAGTTGGGCAAGTATTACCAAGAATACCAAGGACAGCTCAGATAAAACATGGCATATCCCCATCTAATCATGACGGGTATGGCAGAAGCCTCTAGGTCATCGGCAAGTAAAACACTGTTCGTGCTTGAGTAGGCAGGCAGCATTTCATTCCACCATAAGAAGCTTTCTAAGCTAATGATATCCACTATCTGAGCAGTCAAAGGTTCCTCGGGTAATTACATCGAGTGCTATTCCTACCAAGCCTGGAAAGCACAAGCAGTCTCTGGTTCAAGATCTGGGGCCGTGATATACCGAGGATACTTATCTAGGTGTCTCTACAGGGGGCGAACATCTTTAGATTCATGCTAATGAACTTGAAGGTCAATGGCCAACTCTCGCTCGGGAATGAATCACAAGTTAGCTCAGTGTCTCTCTGTCATCCCTTGGTCTCAGAAGCCTGACTGGCATGTCCCTATGAGGATCAATGCACTATCAATTCTTGGTTTCAAATAGTCTATCACTTTTGAGTTAATCAGTCTTCTCTATTTGCGACCAAAGCGGCGGTAAAACAGGGACTGCTAGAAAGACGCTATGTTGACTTGATTCCCTGAGATCAGAAGACCCCCAAGGTGTGACCGTCAGCTAAGCACTGTCCCGCCCTTTGGTAGCCCGTAGACAGACCTCTAGAGTCCGGCTCATTGGAGCGTCCCCCTTATCGAAGCGTCGACCTAGACGGTTTCATATGGAATGCCAGGACGTGTGTTTCAGAGACATCATCGTCAAATCTTGCCATGAAGCCTGCTATGGAAACTCATCGCAAAGGGTGCCTTAATTAAAAGTAGTAATAAGCGATAGAGTTCAGCATTGGAAATATGTTATTTGTTCGAGTGTCCGTCAAGCAAGTGTGCAAGTAATCACCGCACTTACACGACGGCTCTCTGTCAGTCTCTGAGAGAGTTTCCTTGGTATACTCCGACCCGATATCGACACCACGCACGTTAGCAGTGTCCACAGACTGGAACTTGCGTTGGATATGTTTATTAGTAGAATCATGAAGTTCCCTTCCGAGCTGATATCCCAGACCCTCTTAAGAACTTGTTGAAGCAATCGCCAAGTTCTGACACAAAACTTTATTTGCGCCTTTACCAAGTTTGGCAGTGACAGGAAACGTCGGGGACCCATTTTGCTGTCCCTTGACTTGTTTTTTTGAGTTTTTGGGCATCAGTGTACAGTAAGAGTACAGTATTGGTCTGATCTGTCAAGCCCTTGGCTCGATCTCGTAGCATGACAGGGAGGTCTGGAGATCGAGACAAGGGTCTCCGGCTGATACGGGACAATCACAGACAAATGCCGGCTGAACAAGAAATGCTGTTGGTTCAGAATGTTTATTGTATGTATGTACAAGTATGTATGTGTATCCATGATCTGACAGCGGCGGTCAGGCCATTCACGGCATCTCCAGACACTGTATCCCATCGTGTTCTGACTCGGGTCCTCGTGACCACCTTGCTTCGCCCATCAAGTCAAACAACACGCAATGCCAAGAAAATCAAATCAAATGTATGTATGTACTCCTCCTGCGCCCAACATGATATGCTCGTGCCTGACAGCGACATCTATGATTAACAAACAAAAAAAGACTGTCTTTTCCTGACCCACGTTGCTGTACTATGCAAGCCCGAGCTTGATTTCCAGCTAACAAAATCTAAAAATCCAAAAGTTTCACATGGGAGCGTAAATCATCAAACTATGATAAGAAAAGACCAAAACAGTAACAGTGGGGACAGAATAACAACGCTTAACCATTTGTTCTAGTAGAGAAAAAATACCTGAACACCTTGAAGTGCCTTATATGAGGAGCCGTGAATGTGTTGACTGAGAAAATAATATGCCAATGCAAAGGGTATCGTAAATGTTCATAAATGCCTTAAAGCAGAGAGATACCGGAACTGGGTGAGCACCTCCACAAAATGGAGTGAGTACAAGTCGGACAAGAATCTCGAAGATCGCTGGCAGACCAGGTTCGTATGCCGATAAGTGTGAGAAGTTGGTGTCGTTATGGAATTTCATCGAAGAGAGCCCCTGTTTCGTAGTGCGGCGCTGTATGGTGACGCCGTTGGCGATTCAACAATTGAGACTATCACAATGTTGTCAAATCGTCGGCAGTGTTATCGGCCACTGCAAGATCGCGGCCGGCTTGTTCACTCAATCCATCTCGCTCAGAAAGCCGATGCAGTAACGACAGCCAGTTTCATCGACAGGGACGGGGATTATGGTGAGTAAGTTGTTGAAGGGTTGGCCATATTTCTTGTAGTTGGTAACGGGGATCTGAATCTCCCTCCCAGCACAGACGGCCTGGCGCATGCGGTGTGAAGCGACCTTGTCCGTACCCTTCCTGTCGAGAGATCGTTCATGCCCTGGCGGTGCTTGGAGGAAGCGGCAATTTCGCCCAAGAACCTCACGAGCTGTATATCCAGTGAGTTCGGAGAACGATTCAGAAACATAGATAACGGGGGCGTCGGCCTGGCCCATATCGCACACGACAAGAGCGACAGAACAGTCCACTGGACCAAGAACAACTTGAGGGTTTGGTCGGCCCATGACACGGAACTGTTTCACTGTTAGTGGCCTGTGGGCAGAGAAGTGACGGTGTAAGTCGGCTCACCAAGATGGACATGATGTCGATCCCACTGGGGGCGTAGAGCCCGGGATAGATGACGGGGTCTTGAACTCGACGCCAAGTACCTGCAGATTTTACTGTGCCGTCAACGTTGAAGGACCCCTCTGGAGGAAACTCATACTATGAAAAGTCAATGGGTGCCGCTTTGAAAAAAGATGATATTCAAAACCTACGTTGAGAGCATTGACCTCCCAGGGATTCATAGCTGGAACTGTCTTGGACGCCATGGCGGAGCAGTGAGGAGAGGGCGAGCGAGATGACGAAAAGCCTAGAGGTAGTGTTGAAGAGATGGCACGCATGGAAGCTGTCATGTCGAGAATAACAGGAGATATGAGTATGGTGATATATACGCCCGGGCCCCTGTGTCCTCAGCTGAGGTAGCACCAGAATAAACGCGGTCAGGTATGACGGAGTCAGTCAGCAACGTTGCAAGATGTTGGAGTCGTCAGGTATCAGTCGGATAGAAAAGCTGGAAGCGGATAGGTTGGCAAGTTTGAGGGATGAATGAACTGGCAGGTAAGCGAGGAGGAACTCGTGGATCGTCCAGGATGCGGCTGGATAGTTATCCCAGATGAAGGCAGTCAGACTTGTCAGGGAATAACTGTGCGGGAGGAGCTTTCAATGGTTTCCAAATGCGAATGCAAATCGTGATGGACCCTGAAAGGGAATTGACAGAGGCGGCGGATGCTTTGGGGGCGTGGGTGATGACGATTTGGTGTGAGTATAGCTATTCTTGGTATGGTCCAGTATGTACGGATAGTGCTGTGTTGAACTGCAGCTGTTGGTTTTTGGGAGTTCAAGTGGTGCGTATTTCACTGAGCATGAGGAGAGGACATTTTGGTGGATGAATGGTTGTATTTGAGCATGATTTGCACCTTTTCTTGAGTCCCTGAGCTTGCAATACAGCCTCATATTTGCTTCAACACACAGCCCAACAGTCATTGAACGGCATTGAAGCAGGGGTCCGAATACCACAGCCAGGTGTATGCGTAATACGTATGGGTAGGGGTAAAGAAACCCAATTCGCAGGGTCTTCTTCGATTGGTTCAAAGTGCTCGATTCTCATGGTCCCCGAGCAGTTGAAGAGATCGCCAGCAACAGTCTCGAGGCACAAGATCGGTACTCATCGACCAGGATCTCCACTTTAGTCTAGGAACGAGCTGTCAAGATTGGTGAAACGTAAAGGTACGTACTGCTGAGATCGCTGAGTACTTTGAACTAGGCCTCTGGATCGGTACAATAGACTGTATCTCGTCGTCGGCAGTTTGCTTTGTCAATCAAGCCGAATATACGGAATACAGTGAGTGCCTCACGGATTCATTATCGACTGTCATTTTTGTTTGTTTCTTCTTGGCGTTGCAAATTCGATTATCAGATGCAAGAGATATTGATCGCTTCCGGGTTGTTTTTGTTTTTGTTTTTTGTTGTTGCTTTTGTCTATCACGATGGCTTCTGGATAGCATCGACGATGCGCCAATATCAACGTTTGTCTCGATTGATCTGGACCCTCCTCGCTAATATTAAGCAACACATATGCGTATGCGTATGCGCATGCGTTGTTGGCGAGCCTTGGCCCATTTCACAAGCAACAGTCTTTTGCATGATCGATGCTGTGGCCGATGCGCGATGCACAGGTCCAGGGTGAGAAAGAGTTTGTTTGGTGTTGAGGCGCGATGGCTTGCTAAGGCTTCGATGCGTGGAACCAAGTCTTGGTTGCCGTGATCAAACACAAGCATATTGGAGGCTTCCGTCTCCCCGCCCGCCCTATTTTTCTTTTGTCTCCGATTCAAGACAAACGCCCAAGACAAGGATTTCACTGGTCGGTTTTCGCCAACGACCGTGGACATCGGAAAGTGCATCGAGATGTTGGAGAAGGTCCATGGCCAAGTCCATGACTACGGCTATGGCTATGAGCCTATGGCTCTGACTATGACACCGTGCCTGGTCCTTATAGAGTCTAGACCTTTACCATCGTCACCGGTGACGCTGAGTGGGTAGGTACTAACTCAGCCGAGCCGGGCTGGGCTGAGTTGAGCTGCTGGGATAACCCGTCCTCGCTTCTGAAGCTGCAGTTGACGTCGATGCATTGCCCAGGCATTGTCAATTGATCGCTACTATACTCGTGATTTCGTATTTGATGACTGCTGTGCATCTTATGACAGTTTATTATACTCGCTGTAAATGTCAGATAGTTGATTTTCGTTAATTGTACTCTGGTGATTTGGATGGATCAATGACGCTGCGATTTCGGGTTCCAGAGGGAGGGACCCTGATTGACGTCGATTCCAGCCATTCTTCAGATCGACAGGCGCTTGATTTGAGCCCCTGCTCTGTGCGGTTCGTTCGCGAAACATGTCATATTGTCGTCTTTGACTTTGTGTCACTCAATTCATCGAGATGTCTTTCCAATCCGTGTTAGTGAAGGAGCATCGTTTGGACGCCTGCCAATGAGAGCCACAGGCTTTCAAAACGGCCAAGTTAGAATGGGGCTAGAGGAAGGTCTAGGGTAGGCGATGCCCAAAGGCCCACTCACCCATGTGAATGTCGCGCCTCTCTTTCAATTAACGCGTGTCACGTCGCTAACAGAGACTACACTCCACCAGCTGCTCAAACATTAATACAATCCCCAATTGATTATACAGCTGCCATATCAAGATCTCAACATGTCTCGGAGAGGTATCAACCGCACTGGTAATTCATCTACAGAGTTACCTGAGTACCAACCACCAACATGTCCACTCACCGACGTTGCTCGCCGCAAGCTGCACGACTTGTCAAACACCCGCTCAACGGCTGCATATCAACAGCAGATCAACGAATCTGTCCGATTACTTGGCTTTAGCGTCAGTGATATACACGAGAGATTGCGCGTGCAGCGTGAAGAGCTGGCCCGTCTAAGAGCCCGAAGAGAGGAGAAGGGGACAGAGAAATCCGAGGACGAGCAACGCCTTGAAGCTCACCTCCCTGAACTGGAGGAGCGCATCAACACACTGGCAGCGGCATCGGAACAGGCCATTCGTGATATGATTGATCGTAGAGCCGAATTGGAAGATGAAGATGTCATGTTCAGCGAGTTGTATGACACGGCCAGTGCAGAAGCTGCCCAACAAAGACAGGTGGACGCCCAACGAGGCGAGCAGGACGACGAGCAGGAGCCGCTGGCTGCAACAAGCCTACTTGAACTCTACAAAGAACTGCGCCAAAAGAAAGACACTGAATATACCAAAATGTCCGCCCACCAGCGTTATGCTCTCAACAACGACTACGCTGGCTTCAAAAAGCTGTGGCACGATGCTATGGCTGGCGATGAGGGGCCTCCACTGCCCGATGCCTCACGCTGGTTTACTTCCGATGGCGAGCCTATCATGATCATTGATGTCAAAGGAGCCGGGGGCGGAGACGACGACGATGATATTGCTGTTGAGCGCGAGGTCAAGAGCATTAACTGCCCTTTGACATTACAACCCATGAAGGATCCTTACACCAACCGAAACTGCAAACATACATTCGAGAAGGCCGCTCTGCTCGAGTATCTACCCATGCGAGGAGAGTCTCAATGTCCACAAGCAGGATGCTCGCAGGTCCGCTCACTCTCCATCAAACAAGTACTATTGACTAACGCGGTGTACAGAAATTCACGCGTGCGCGATTCGACCACGAATTCTTCCAGGACCAAGCCATGGCGCGCCGTATCAAGCGTGTTCGTCTGGCACAGCAGCAGGAAATGATGGATGAAGATGACGAAGGCGACGGCGACGACGAACTTCGAGTTAGAGGCTCACAGGCTGTCCCCGGAAGGCCGCTCAAGAGGGAGAGGAGAGGAGAATGACCGCGGTTTTAGGTCAGACGTGCGAGTTTGTTCACTACGAGGACATGATAGAATGATACCCCGCCAGTGTTAGAACTGATAGAAACCAATCTAGTAATTGAGAACAGTCTTCAGATGATGCACATAGGTATGTAATCGAATGAAAATTGAAGAACAGAATGGCCCGAGAGATTCAAAGAACTTGGATGGAAATCAAGAGGGCATTCCGGAATGTGCTATAATTTACTCTAGAAATATTATATATATGACAACGTAGGGTATCTTGAGTGTTCATTACCCCCCTTCGCTACTTGGCTCAACGAGCCTCATGCGAATAAGAAACATACAATGCGATGCTTTTCCGACCGGTGCTGATTACCATTACCCGTAAAACCTTGGGGGATAACGCCACGATTCTTCTATAACAATGTTCTCCGCTCGTGCTGCGCAGGTGCAACAAACAATACATTGCTCTCTCAGACTTGGGAGCTCATGCAACAGCCTGCAATACCAGAACGCCTGCAATAGCAACCACTAGCCCTGAATTGGGCGGGTTCCATGCTGCAGCATCAGGTGTTTCAGTTGCTGTATATACACCGGTCATATCCGATGTTGAGCTGGGATCTGAAGTTGATGTCGTTGGTGTCTCCGTCGTCTCTGCTTGTAGCGGCCAATCTTCCTTCGAGGTATACAGTATGCCATTGACCACAATCCCTTTGTCATCCTTGACTAGTTCTTGGGCGCCCTCATTGCAACTGCCTTGAAAGTTCCGGACGTAGCACGTCGGGTTCAATTGCTTGGGAAGATCTTCAGTATGCGTCGCATTGGCATCACCTGTGGTATTATACGTGGCGGCATCAATGTCCTTGCCAGTAGAAATCGAAGTGCCCAGGATGATACGAGCAAAAATCTGAAAGGCAGTCTCAGGCTGATAAGCAGGCACGGCGTGGCCTGCTTGGTAGACACGACTGAAGGATAGGTTGCCGAACTGACGAACAACACCACCGATGTACGAATCATTGACGATGATGGGTGCGTATCCAGCGTCAGGAAAGCGAATGCTGTATTCGCCGCCTGCTTCGCTGGCCAGGCTTTGCGAAACAGCTTCTCCGCCAAGCCAATTGCATATATAGTCACGATCTCCGTATATCAGGGCAATCCGCACTCCTGAATTGAGGAGAGAAGCTAGACGGGCGACATTGCCGCCACGAGCCTGATCACCCGTGGATTGGAACTCGAGATTGACATTTATGTTGGTCATTGTAAAATTGATAGGAGAACCGATAGCTTTTTGCACAGAGTCTTGGTTAAGGTAGTCCAAGAATGTCATAGGTGGGAAAGGGTCGGCTAGGGGCGCAGCAAGATCGTACCAGCCACGACCTGAACTAGAGTAGGCGTTTTGAATGTCATTGCAGCTACTTTGAGCCTCAAAGCAGATCTCATTGATAGATTCCTCGTTCCCTTCGCCCTCGGGATCGCTGACTGATGCATCGGTGGCGCATTTTTGAAGAAGATCGCGACAGCCGCCTTCAGCAGAGAACTTGTCGAGGTTGAACTTGGCGTCGCTATCAGATAAGGCTTTATAGCCATATGTATTGTCACTGGCAAATGTTGGATAGTAAGGTACTTGGATCTCCATATCAACGCAACCATTGACGATACCGAGAGAACTGAGGTGGACGTCAATGGTTGAATTGCGTGGTAACTCCCCGCTCTCTCGTCGAGCGTTTTGCTGTACAAAGGTTTCCGCGAAGACAGGGCCGTAGCGACCACCATAACTCTCGGCAAAGAGGTTGATGCCAAGTGAGCTGTTGCGAGAACGCGAGGCAGGCTGGTATTGTGGGAACGTGGTCAAGAAGCCCTGGACCATATGCCAAACGGCCATGGCAGCGGTCTCAGTAGTATTGGCAGTAAAATTTCCATTGTTGGAACTGAAAGTGCCATTGGGAACGAGCCATTCTGGAAGCTCCGGGTAGGACACTGGAGGCTCAGTAACATTTTGACTGAGAAAGTTTAGTGTGCCGTCGGTAGGCGTATCGTATGAAAAGCCGACTTGGTTGGGCTAGAAAAGTGCATGTGAGCTCTCGTGAGTTGGCGATGATACTCGAGGTTTACCGACCTGATCGATGAAGAGCATGTTGGAGGCTCGATCCCAGCCCCATTCTCGTACAAGCGTTTCGTATTCATTTAACCCTTTCTCGACAACTTCACAAGGCCCGTTGCCGGTGAAGAAACCATAGAGTGAGCTGGATCCTGGTCCTCCATTGAGCCAGATAGTGAGACTGTCAGTCCGCTCACGAGCCTCGACAAACCAAAAGAAGAGATTGGTTGGATAGTCCCCGGGAACCGACACCCAACCCGTGTACTGCTTTTGAGAGTCGAATGCTGTAGAACAGACGCCTTCGGGAGTTTTATAAGATACAGTCACATCCCGATTTGCTGGTGAACGGACGACTGTGAGGTTACGCGCCTTAGCATCGGAGCTAGGGATGAATTGTGCAAATGATAAAGAGACCAAGGCAGAAACAACCAAAAATCGTATATAAAGAGGCGAACAAATGAGGCGATGAACCGCCATAACGGCGGAGGAAGAGGTGTGGTTTCGTAGCAATGCAACGATCAGGTATTTCAAGAGTGGTGAGAGGGTACGGTAGGAGTCGTCGTCATCCAACAAATAATCAAACCCATAGCAAGACAATAACTAAAAGGGCGAGACAAGTCAAGTCAAGCAAGACACCAGCGTGCGATTGATTGAGACAAGACCTGCCGAGACAAAAACAAAACAAATGACAGGCTGATTTGGAAGTAAACGACTGATAGACAATGAAATAGAAACACTGGAATAGTTGTCAACGAACGACAGTCATTATTAGAAATGGTACCTTGAATTTGATGTAGGTAAGGTAGCTAGGAGGAAGAGGAAAAGGCCGATCAATCCAGGAGGAGCCCAGGTCAAGTGGGTTCCATCCTTGGTACGGGAGTGGAGGAACCGTTGCAGCTACACTTATGGGGCAGCCACTGACTCCTCGTTTCTGCCCTAGGTACTGCCATGAACCCGGTCTTGCACTGTATCGGAGGTTGATCATAGGGCGTTTTGGACTCTGTCAGCCCTCTTAATTAGCGGAATCTGCCCTGGCGTTGTCGGCTAACGCATGGGATCTTAGTGGGCGGGGTTGTCTCG
The DNA here is from genome assembly GCA_013396035.1 of Fusarium pseudocircinatum. Lineage (NCBI taxonomy): Eukaryota > Fungi > Ascomycota > Sordariomycetes > Hypocreales > Nectriaceae > Fusarium > Fusarium pseudocircinatum. The sequence goes on along the minus strand of JAAOAS010000053.1, from coordinate 64,278 downwards.
GGTTGCTGTATGTAGTACGTGCAGTGCCTGGGCTCGTAATTGTCTGGTCACGAATATCAAAACATGTAAGACCCTCCTAGGTAATTGATGTCTTCTAGATTCGATTCGCTGTTGCCCGGAACAAATACACCAAAGAGATACCCAATGCTCATCGTGAGGCACTGTTTGTTCAGTCCGAGTTGATGTGCAACGCGAAAACCTGTAACGCCAAGGAGCATATCCCAGTAAGCTGTAAATCCTTTAGTGGTAGGGTGATCCAGGAGCATGGAGCTGCATCAGCTCGCACAGCCGCAACATGCTATGAGATGTTACTGGTTCGGTGGTGCCCATTCCGACATTAGGAACTGCTAGTTCTGACTGACTATGTAAACGTAGCAGGACCAAGTTTGATCCTCCCATGACGCATGCCCTGTCACAGGAGCCTTACGTAGAATCATGCCAATTTAATAGTTAACAAATCCTCGATCGGATTATACTTTACATAGTAAGAGCCTTTCAGCTGGCGAACTACCTAATCATTTTACACTATATTACAATTGACTGTCATTTGATCATTTGCGACCTCAAACTTTTGTGTAACCGTATAGCAACATGAATCATACACATCTGAACCCAGCCTATCAGGCCTCGGATTTACGCACAGCAAAGAAGTAGTTACCTACCTTTTCACTTCCATCGACCTGCTTCCAGCCAAGCCCGGGGACATATATCACACCCTGCACCATCGGGTGGCTCCAGCCTCGACCGGCGAGGAAAGTTCGCAACTCTTCCTCGTTGAGATACTTGTTCCAGTCGTGTGTTCCCTTGGGAACAATGCCCAGAACGTCCTCAGCCATGAAATTGGTGGTAAACCAACTCATCCACGTTCGCGCGATGGTGCTCATAACAAGCCATCCACCAGGTTTGACGAAGGGGCGCACCTTTTCCAGGAATGCGCCTGGAGCATCGATATGCTCGATAACCTCGAACAACGAGACCACATCGTAGGCCTCTTGTGGTGTTGCAGGAGTAGGAAGATTTTCTATTGATGTTTGCCGATATTCGAGCTTGGAGCGAAGGCCAGGATCTTTACGAGCGTGTGAACGTGCCACAGCGAGCACTTCGGGGGTGGGATCGATAGCAGTGACATGTCTCGTAGTCGGTAGACGAGCTGCGCTTTCGGCAAAGATACCACCGCCGCAGCCAATATCAAGGAATGTCAGGTCTCGAGTGGGAGAATCGGGGTCGGTGCGGTGACAAGCGCGGATGAAGTCATGACGTAAAGGATTCATGAGGTGCAGGAGCCGGGAGGAGCCATGAGGATCCCACCAGTCGGCGGCGAGCGCATTGAAGTGTGAGACCTCATCGGGGTTGACAGATGAGAAATTCTGTGACGAGTTGGACGAGGACGTGGAGTGCCATCGAGGTGTTGGCGATGTCGTAATAGAGGCTGCGATGGTATGGCTCGCCGGCAATGGGAGGGCGAAAGGCCGCCGACTTGATCGGGCGAGGTTGCGGAAGAGGGCACCCGCCGGCCGGGACGGAGCCGGCATATTTGGAGGCTCGGAGGTGAAGTAAGAGAGCCTAGAGAGGTCACGGTTTGGTTGGTAGGTGGTAATAGAATGGGTAAGTTGTGGAAGATGCGAGGATCGATGACCGGATGACAAAGCTGCAAGCCAAGCAAGATAAGATAGGTAGTCTCGATGGACCCTGAAAAAAAGTCAACGATGACAAGATTCAATTCGATCGCAGGGTGCACTCGGACGGTTCCGCCATCGGTTCCACTACTGCTTTGTCAAAGTCCAAGACTTTCTATCGTCTCTCGCTGACTGATGCTTCGCAATTCCTTAGTCTGACAACGTCTTCAACAAAGCTGACATAATGAGCGAGCCATGACCGACCAATCACAATCCAAAGAATACGACCTCAACTGCCCGATCATGTAAAGATCCTTTTCGAATCACCAACAATGCATTGACATGTGAGCTCATCAGTGTCGACGATGCACTGCGAGTTCTCAACCAATGGCTCCGAGGGTAAAGTAACTCGGCATTAGATAGGCCTTCATGGAATTTAGGCTTACTTAGACCGGATAAGCCGGGCTCGATCGTAAGGAAGCGAGCGGGAAATTCACCGCGCGGCTGTGATTAAGACCGGACTGCGGAGCGGGGCTTGGCTTGCTTTGGAGAAAAAGGTTGTGTCTGAATCATGCGATGCGAGAATCAAATACCGTATCCGAGCATATTTGATAGTTGCAGTTCGCTCTCCATTGTCTGAATCATTACTCCCTCACTCAATCAATTCTTTGCTTACTCAACTTCTTCTTGGTGCTTAACAATCACCTACCTAATCGGCTCCCCCATATCAAAGTCCCCAGTAAAAAAAAAAACAGTTCCGTTCCCCCTCCTTGCCGCTGCCGCTTCCGTCTCCGCCTCCGAACCCGCTCTCCTCGCGCGTCCCGTCGCAACCGTCGCATTCACAGATAGTCACAAGCCGAGGTCGAGAACCAAGGCTTTCTCTTTGGGATACCAATTACTGCTCAACACTCCATACCTTGCACTGTCCAATTCCTCTGCCATTGTTCCCTATCACACCTCCAAGATGCCCGCAACAATCCCCCAGAACAAGTTTGACTCAATCCCCGACTCGATCGAGGCTTTCCGTACGTGGTTCCTATACTCCTCTCCTATGTCACTGCGCTAACATTGATTGCGGCAGGAAATGGAGAATTCCTCGTCGTGCTCGATGACCCTTCACGAGAAAACGAAGCCGATTTGATTATTGCTGCTGAAGATGTTACAACCGAGAAGATGGGTTTCCTTATCCACCACTCCTCCGGCTACGTCTGCGCTCCTCTCTCCCCCGCCATCACTACCTCTCTCGACCTTCCTCAGATGGTTCCCAACAACCAGGACCTTCGAGGCACCGCCTACACCATCTCAGTCGATTCAGCCGACCCCTCCGTCTCAACCGGAATCAGTGCTCGCGACCGCGCTCTAGCCTGCCGCACACTCGCCGACCCCAACGCACGCCCTGATAGCTTCCGCCGTCCAGGCCATGTCCTTCCTCTGCGATCCCGCCCTGGTGGTGTTAGACAGCGACCGGGTCATACCGAGGCTGCTGTTGACTTCTGCCGACTAGCTGGCAAGGCCCATGCCGCGGTTATCTGCGAAATTGTCGACGTCGGCGAGGAAACCCCTGGCCAGGCTCTTCGTCATAACCATGGCATGTTGAGAGGCGAGGATTGTATCACTTTCGCCCGAAAGTGGGGGTTGAAGGTCTGCACCATTGCTGATTTGGTCGCCTACCTTGAGAAGACTGAGGGAAAGCTCGAGGCCAATGGCGCTGAGTCCAATGGCAACTAAACCGACATTATCATAGGAAATGGTTATTAGGAGAATTCGTTGGGAATATGGCGGGCGAGTGGCTGGTTGTTCTACTTGATTCATGTTCACACATATCCACAGGGCGGTTGATGGTTGACGATACCACCTTTAGTTAGTTCCTGTATTCTTGCATCGGTTTCTGGATTCCTAGGGGGTATTTTTTTCATAGACTGGGTTTCATGGCGTCCCGAAAAGTGGCGGTTGAAAAGACAACGAAAAAGATATCCCTCCTCTCACCCATGCTTGTTCCTGGCTTTTAACCTGGCGTTGTTGACTACTAGGTAATTCGCGGCAGCTTCAGGCCAGATCATATCTGCTTTTTGTCATTAGTTTATGCAATTCCATGTCGTGTTAATGTAAATTTCATGCTCCTTAAGTTTGGAGAACTCGGTCAAGTTTCCAAGATCTATGTACCCTACGCCAGGCCACGGTTTGTGAGACTTCATGCGGTGTGACGAAACAAGCCAGCTCGACCATTTAGCTACTCATCCTTTGCATTCTTAGAGCCAAGACCAGGCATCTACTTCCTGAGGCGGGTGGATTTTCTCCGTCCGACATCTGGCTGTGCTTCCTCGGCAGCATCTTCTGTCTTTATGGCGTCTCCATTCGTTTCCTTCTTGGTCGCCTTTGTGCGCTTCTTCTTTGGAGGCTGGACGTTCTCCTCGGCTGCCTCTGGTGACTTCTTTCTTGACTTCTTGGGAGCTTTCATTTCGGCCTTTTCCTCGAGAGGCTCCTCTTTGATGCCGGGAGCTGTATTTCCCGTCTTCTTCTGTACCCCGGGTGCATAACAACTTGTCCGTCCGCCAACTGTAATGAAAGCCAGTTTTTCGCCATTGGGCAGCTTATTCGCTGCGCCCTTTGCGCCCTTGCCCCATCTATAATTGAAGAGCCAGTGTTCGGGGAATTCATCTGAGTCTCCCAGTTTATCGACGGCCGTTTGACACACATAGCGGATCATTTCATAGAGGGTGGCGATTTGGGCATCGTTGAACTGATCACAGTATTGCTCAGGATGAAGATGAGCTTGGTAGAGTGTCTCGTCGGCCACCCAATTACCAATTCCACTGATCATCGTTTGATCTAGCAAGAGAGCCTTGATAGGGACATGACGGGCTCGCATCTTGGAACGCAAGTAATCTTCGGTGAAACGATCAAGGTCGACGACCGGATCCGGTCCGTTCTCTACCAGAGGCGAATGCTTCCTTATCTGGTCTCCGGGACAGTCGACAAGTCGCACGCGACCAAACCTACGCGCATCAGTGAAGGCTACTTCTACGCCAGGTGAACCCTCGGTTTTGAACTGGAACTTCCAGAACTTGGGCGGCCATTGTTCGTGCTCGCCCTCCTTCATCTTCTTATAGTAGTTGGTATATGCTGTCTGTTCATCCTTGATATGCATCCAACCTGTCCCTTTGACTTAGTATTGTTTTGTTGGGTTCGTATCTTTGCTAGACTTGCTTACCGGTCATTCCAAAATGCATTACCAGATGCGGAGGTTTGTCAAGGGTGATCCTATCGTTGGTAAATTGGTTGATCCGAGAACAACGCCGTGAGTTTACTCACCAGAAGTATTTCCCCTGGCTTCCTGCAGAAACGATCTAGAATGATGAGTATGATAAACGCGAATTGTAGCAGGCAATTCCTAACCTTCTTCCCCTTCAGAGCAGTTTCTACTTCCTCACCACTCGTACCAACTTTGCCAAACACATTCTTGTCATCTATTGCAGAAGCGGATACGATGTGTTTCCCGACCACATGAAGGCGTAGGAAATGGACGATACGGGCAACTATTTCAGGCTCAGCATTGGAATCTTCATCTCGGAACCTAGGTCTCAAACGGACCTTCTGCGATCTCAGGCATCTTTCTATACGTAAAATGGTTGGATATTGTGTCTACGGGCGGTATCGGGGAAGTAATGGCGTCACAGACTCGATTTCACGAAAGGCGCGTGAGGATGAACGCGATATCACGTGATGATAATCGAGGATAGATGGTAGACCAGGGTCACTTCAGTTTGTCCACCAACCTCCCCAAATCTCAAACCACAATTGTTGTTACTCCACCAAAACCCTTGTAGTTCGAGAGCTGCAATCTTAAATCCAGTCGAAGAGATCCATATTTCGCTGAGTTTCTCGATGTGGACCGTTTCTTGGTCGTCGTTCGTCGCCGAACATTATACTTCTGCTTTGCCAGGGAGATGCGGCGGCGGAAGAATTAGGGTCCGTGCTCCCCACATTACAGCTTTTGTCCGAGCTTTTTCTCTACAAAAACTTTCACTCTTCCAAGCTTCTTCAGTTTTTCTCAACACCACAACAACAAACAAATAATCAAGCTGAGGTATGTTCTAGACGGCGCAATATCTTGCGCGGCTACTCCTTTCTTCCTGATGACACCTTACACCGCAAACTAGAGTCTTTGACCTAAATGGAATGAAACCTCTTTTTTTACACGTCAGTCTGAAAGACTTTGATCTCGCTTTCGCTTTTGCACTTTGCAATTTCTAAACACGCGCTGACCTTTTAATAGCTCTTTCATCACCAAGCGGTGGATCATTACGAGAATGCTCAAGCTTTCCTTAACGCCCGATATGGGCTGAAATGGTACGTTCATATACAGCGTCTCCCGTCGCATCCTACCCCGTCTCTCGTGATGATCATTTCTTTTACAATATACGCTGGAAATTACCGGCTGAGTTCTTCTTTGACGATATAAAATGGCTATTTCTGATTGAGACTCCCTCTTCACACTTGTTGTCATGCATGTTGTAGCTTGCACTGACCGAAAAAAGATTTTACTAGCAAGGTATGCGATATCTCATCTCGACCCGCACCCGACCTTTCATGATGAAGCGGCACTGGGCTCCGAATCATACCACATGAGCAAGAAAAGCCACTTTGCGGCAGGCCTAGAAAACCTCGCCCACTGACTCGTCAACATTTACTTTCACTTGTTGGTTGTTTTCGGGGCATTGAGGCTGACATACCTCAAGTGCTAGTACTCTGACATTCCATCCCAACATTCAGGTTTCTCTGGTTTTTTCTAACCGTAAGTAAATTTTCACATATTTCAGCAGCATCCTCGCTTCCTGATGAACCCTTTAGATGACGAGTCTTATACGAGTTTTCGATGCAGACACAATCTTACTTTACCATTCATGCATTTCCTGACACGCGATTCTTTTGCAAATTTGCTCGCAAGCACTAGGCGACTTGTGCTAACCAATTCTCAGATAGTCAAGACGTGAGTAGCCGACTGATCCCTGCATTCACATTTCACATCATCTCTATGATGATCCAAAATGAAAACGACAAGCATATGTCCGAGCTCACGCTACGACGACAATTCATTTATCCCCTGATAGAGATGCTTCACGACACGTCAATGCAGTCTTTTCAGCGATAGCGACTGACATTTCGAAAGCATACTCAACTATTCTCCTCACTTACTCCGTTGTGGGCTTGATCACAGCATCAGGTTAGTTTTCTCTCGTCTTCTGCCTCCTCAATCGCTCTTAAATGATGTTACAATATCACGACGGTCAACGTAGCCATATTGCTTTGACGATAACGCCTGTGACAAGGCACCTTACCCTGAAATTCCTGTTGCATTCTTCTTTCGATGTCTATCAATGCATTCATGACAGGTCGCTAACATGACTTTCAAGGGTTACATTTACAGTCAAAGCATTTTCATAGAGTGCTATCGTAGACGGCATGGCCAGTTGCTTACACCGTACCTTGGATATCCAGCTTGTCAAGCGACAAGCTGTAGCATGTCTTATCTCGTACCCTTATCCTAAGGATAGAGGCTAGCTTGATCACTTTACGCTTTATCACAAAGCAAGAATAAAAATAATGAAATCAATTGAGAGTACCGGTAAGTGGAAACAAGCTAGAATAATATCCATGACAGGATAACGTATATATTTAATATGAGACGTTCCAAGAACAACTGTTTGTCCCAACTGCTGAACCAATGTTTTTGAAAGGAGTGTGTGACCCAACGATGTTCTCTATCCTCGAACGTGTTCCGTCTCACCAGAAAGATCGTGTTAGTCGAATTCATCCTTACTGTCTGTCGTCTACATATGCTCTACCCCTGTGCTACGCCGTGATAGCCAACCATGTGGTGAAGTAGATCCCCTGGGTTTGGTCTGCCCACAGACAAGTCTGGAGCTCGCAAGCCCGACCGGAGTCCAGCGTCACGATGGTACAGCGGCTGGTCAGGTACATACCGCGGGACCATACTCTCAAAGTGTGGTCGGTCAAAGGATTGGGGAGGGCTGTTGAGATACGATGACGAGCCTCGAGGCACTGACCAGCTCGAAGCCTCGTTATAAGACTGGATTGGCATGATGCTGCACACGCCATGTCAGTGATTTGGTCCCGGGCACTAAACAGAGGGATATACGCACGATGGTAACATGGCTTGAGCATTCTGGGAACTGCGAAGCATATCTATGTCTAGGCGCTCCCACAACGGCGCTCGGGAAGCATCAATCTTTGCCTGGGCATCGTCTTGAGAGCGCATCTGGTCCTGGAAAAAGTTTGGGTAGAGGATGGGCTGCTTCAGCACAGGCAGAGGTTTCTGCTCTGATGAGCGTCGGCTTACAGGGCTGGAGCCTGACGAAGAAGCCGGTGAGCTTGCCTCTTCCTGTTTTATGATGACGTCTGCAAGAGACTGTGATGGGGAGAGAGACAGGCTCTTGTTGACGGATCGGCGACGGCGCTCTTCTCGTTTCTTGCAAGTATACTTGCCTACTCCCCAAATATCAAAATGCTGTCGATATGAGCGGATTCTGTGACGGTGGTCAGCAAGGCAGTCTCTCACAGCGTTTCGGATGCTGAAGACCACTACAAACTGTGTCTTTTGTGTATAGGAATGGAACTCACGAAGCGTCAAAGTTGTACTTCAACTTCATAATGTTGCGGACATCTTTGAGTGTTCTACCCTCCTTGATGTACAACTTGGTGATAGTTCCTTGGTATTCGTTCCATGGCTTGGCCATCATCTTGGCTGCGAATTGGATTGTTTTGATGCTTTTTGATGGGTGTTGAAGGGGTGAGTTTGGCCTTTGGGTTGCTAAGTGTTGCTTGTGTCCGATGTCTCTTGCTCCTAGCCCGGGACAACAAAGGCTTTGGCAGCAGGAACAGGGTTGAAGATCATCGAGGTATACAAATCAGTGGTACACGAGTTTCCCCTTATTGGTAAGTGAATTGGGTGTTTGTGATCTTGCTGTGTGTCAGAGGTTCTGAGGATGGTTGAAGCTGAGGGTGATGGGAAGTTCTGTATAACCTTCCGAGGATATGGAGACGCAATGGAAACGAGACTAATGGAGGAGGGCAAGAGAGTTCATTGAATAAGGGGGGCCAAGCCAATCTACTGGTCTTCTATCATCTTTTTTAGTTGCTTGACAGAGCCTTATTCGGTACATGTGCTGCAGTACTCTTTTCACAGCAAGTCTGTCAGAGCCTGTACAATTAAGAGGCGTTTAAGGCGTCCGCGAGGCAGACACTTGGTGATGAATAGAAGTGATGTGAAAGCGGTTGAACTCGCAATTCCTGTTGGTGTATAAAGCAGGGCGGGCTTGTGCAAGTCCTTTTTCAACTGTGCCTGCTCGTGATGGACGACGAGACTCGGAGATAATGAATGTACTTGAAGCTTGTGCTACATTTTTTCTGAAACGATTGCGTCCTTGGATTTGCCCGATGAGAGAGGAGGAGAGGAGGGGATTTGGAAGAGGGTGTGAGGAATTAGGCAGATAGTTCGTCCTTCAGCCTCATCTGTGCTGTGTTATGTTGGGTTGTGTTATTCCGCCCGCATACACACACACACGCACACGCCCGCACATGCACACAGTTGTGATGGACTATCAACTTGTTAATGACTCAACTGTTTAAAAAAAGAAAAAGAAAACGAAAGCATAGATAATTTATGCACATCTCGTAATATTCAATGCTTACAGGAACCACATCCTTGAATGACAACTCATATATATGCGTCTTATATTCACTTTTCTGAGCCTCATAGTTATAGCTCCAATCCCTGCATACCCAGGATCGATCGCCTTGGCTGCCCACCCTTCATCTACTTCTTCTCCATCTTCGAGCTTCGAGGCATCCAAGCGCGTGGCTTCCAGAACTCGCCCTGTTTAGACTGTACAACCAACCAAATGGCTTATACCCAGCCTCAGATAGCCGAAACGATTGGCATCCAAGATATGAAAGGTGTAACTGTTACTGGACTAGACTGTGTGTGTACATATGATGGATGTTGTGCATCGTTCGCCTCATTTCTGTCATCGATCGGTCGGTCGGTCTCTTATATACTTCCATTCCTCGCGTCAGTTGCACTTGTTCTACCTTGTCATCGTCACGTAAGTTCTCAGAGCCACTGGTTCGCATCTCCACGATAATGCGTTAGTATCGCCGCGATGATACTGCCAAGAATACACTTTGCCAGCCATGCTTACTCTCGCACTGAGCGACATGCGTACCCATTCAGCTGGGCTTCTGCGGCATGGCATATATACATGCCATGTTCCCCGGTTCAACATGCAGTGCCTTGTGATTTGGTAATGCACGGTGATATCTGCCGCATCTGAATCACAGCATCACTGTCAAGGATAGTCTTTTCAATCGATTGACACTTGTGAGCGCAGTGGAATGCCTTCCAGGTGACGAGGAGGAGGAAACACTGCTGACAACGTCCTACTGTGCCCAATGAGACGGGATCCTGGGTAGATTATCACATTGAACACTGTAAAGACAATGTGTAGAAATGAAACTGCATAATATAATTCGCATACAGGTCAAGTAAGTAGGTATTTAGGCATAAGCCAACTCGAGAACGACTCATCCAACGCACATCCGCATTAATTTCTTCCTGCCGCAATCCAAGCCGCCAATAATAATCGAGGCAACAAGGACAGATTCTAAATATCGATCATGAATCTTGACTTGCTCTTTTCAACCATCTTCGTCTCAAACCACCAAAAGCCACGTCAACTGCATCGTCACCAAACAATATAATGTCCTTGCCGCTGCCAGCCTCACTTTGAACCACAGTCAAATCAAGAGACGAAAAAAACAATTGTTGCCTGTGTATGCAGGACTGGGTATAGAGAACTCCCTCCATTAAAATCAATTGTGCAGGGCCTCCGACGCAATGGCTGTCACCCTTCGTCCGCCTCATTCAGGCCTTTCTCTAGATTGCCGTCTCCTTCTTTTCAGCTGCCGCTGGAGCGGCTACGGGAGCTGGGGCGGCAGCGGCAGCAGGAGCCTCGCCGCCGACAACACCAGCCTCCTGAGCGCCGTGCTCAGTAGCAGGAGTCACGGGAGTCACGGGAGACTGGACCTTGGCGTCAATAGGGTCAGCTGTGACCTGAGGGTTGGGCGACGTGGGCGTAGATCCAGCAGGGCTGGAGCCGGTGCTCAACGGAGCTGTACTCTTTCCACATTCTGCGAGAACCTGGAACCATTTCTGAGCATCGGCAGCTGTGTGCGCCTTGAAGTTGAGCTCGGTTGAGCCGGTAAGCTTGCTGCTCATGGTCTTGGACTTGTCCTTGCCCTTGACGCTGAACTTCTCGCCTTGGACAGTGCCGATGACGGCATCGGGGAGGTAGATGGAAAGCTCTGGCTTGGGGTCCTGGCGGTTGTTATCCGAATCCTTGAACTCGTGGAGGAACTTGGAAGGCGTGACCACGTAGTAGCCTGTCGAGTAGCCCCAAGATAGCTTGTTGCGCGACTTGCGCTCCAGGGAACCCTCGATCAGAGCCTTGGTCGCAACGTGACCCATATTGGGGAACTGGATCGCGTCAACAGAGCGGGCGGGCTCGTTGGGGTCGACGAGGCGGTCGGCGCTGCGGGCCTTGAAAGCATTCCACTCAAAGTCAGGGGCGACACGTTGGATGACCGAGAGCTGGTCGTTGTACAGCGCGCGTGTCTTATCAGCCTGGCCGCCAGCAAGTTGTGTGAAGGCCTCCATGGCCTGCTGGACAACCTCAATGATGTGAGCCTCGAAGCTCTGGAAGTTGTTCTGAACAGCAATCAGGTCATTTCGGTGGTTGTTCTCGGCAATAACCTGGCTGTTGAGACGGTGCAGGACACCGCGGTAGACAACATAAGGGTCGTCGTGGCTGCTGAGGTGACCTCCAGCAGAGTCGAAAGAGGCCGCATGTTGCCCAAGCAGCTCTATCTGCTTCTGGGTGGTGTTGCGAGCCTTGTCAACCTCCTTTGCGCCCTTCTCAGCGCCGTGGGCAAGCTCCTTGGCCTTGTGCTTGATCTCCTTATGCAAGCGTTCGAGGACGGGGAGGACAGAGCCCTTGATGCTCTTTTCGGTTTCGATGTTGGTGTTGATGAGTGACTGCGTGTTGGAGCGCATGTTCTCGAAGAATCCGGCAACGCCGCCCAGGCTCTGGTCGAAGTGGTGACCCTCCTTGAGGGGGTTGTTGATGGCCTATTGTGCCTCGAGTTAGTGACCAAGGTCTACTGAAGCGAGGGAAGTTAGAATTGGAATTGAGTTAAGCTCACCTTGAGCGCCCGTTCATATTCTTTGGCGTGGTGGCCATGGATCTTCTCCATGGCCTTCATGTACTCCTCTATGTAGCCAACAGCATGTTTCCATGCCTGGAGTCGCTCAGCAAGCAAACCGGCGGTCTATTCATAAAGAGGTCAGCTCAAATCTCCCCCAAAGTTGCATGTTGCACAAAGAGACCTCAGGTGACATACGCTTGAGGGATCAACTTCGGGAATGGCATCTTCGCTGACGGTGCTAAAGCCAGTAGTTGCCCTCGAGGGCAGATCGGTTGTTGTAGGTGAAGCCATGTTGGGTGATTGATATGGAGAGTTTTGGTGTAGTTGGCGTCCAAGGGGGCGACGGACGATGTGTAGGAATATTATATGGATATGAATTGAATTGGAGAGTTGAGATTAGATTTCACTGTCCGAGCTTGGCAGACAGGGAGGAAGGGAGGAGCCAAGGAGGGGAGGGGTATCACAGTCAAGGGTTATGAGCTTCTTTTGTGATGCTCTTTGCAGGGGTCGAAATGGGGGAAGATCACAGGGTTATTTATATAGGATAAGGACAGAGTCTAAAGAGGTTGAATACTAATCAGTTCCTGGTTTTCTTGGCGGGGAGGCAATCAACTAAAAGTTAGATCATCAGGCTAATATTGACGTCGTGGATAGATAATGTGCTGTGCTGTGCTGTACAGTATGTACATACAACTTGGAGATGATCGCCAGGAGAGCTCATATGACGTCGAGATTCAGGCCACTTTAGTTGGGAGGGGAGGGGTTGTTGAGACAAGCTGAAGGGCCCAGCGCTAATAGAAAAGAGGCCAACCAACAAAAGACAGGTAGGTAGGCACTCTAGAGTTAGGTGGTCTACCGTGCTAAGTCGGCGAAAATAGGTACGATCGAAATATATTTTAGTACGAGTTAGTTATTTCAATATCCTGTTTTAATGAGCTCAAACACTCAAATACTCACGTTAGGTCTCAAAAGTGTGTATCGTTCTTAATGTTACTACCTAAAATATGTAACTGGTAGCCGAGTCCTTCAAGTGGTACCGTACAACAGATCATGCAATCAATATTCACTTGCATACCCTCAAAAGTCCCAGTTTCAGCTACCCAAGGATCACCACCAGCACCCGCACCAGCATCTAGATGCTCGTTCTCCTCTTCTTCAGGCTGATCACTCTGCATCAAATCTCCGACAATCCAGTCACTAGCGGCAGGTCAAATCTATTCCTTAACCCTCACAGTCATAGTGTGTCGAGAACTACCATGAACACCAAGACAAACCATCACCAGACCCGCGTTGATATCTCAGGTCATGACGTCAATCGCCCTTCAACTACCGCAAAACTCTGGGCGTGGTCCCTTGAACTTGTGTCGCACCGACATAACGACTAGGATAAGCTTGGTATAGATGCAACGATTTGTGTGTCCATCTCAAAGCTTGGCCTCGGCTCCCTCCCTCTCTCGAAACATCAATACCTTGATCATGATACTGCTGCTATAAATCTTTTCTGGAAATGACACTATAAAGTATGAATTACGAAATATAATATCCTATAGACACAGATTGTCCACCACAAGTTTTCATCAACAAAACTCCCTCTTCTTCGCCAAACTCACATAAGTTCTTCCAATTTCGCTCGATACAGCTGCGCCAACACACCACCACTATCGCCGGTAGATCGAGTTAAGAATATGCACTAAACAGTCCAACAAGCTTTTGCTCGGATGTCACCGAGTGCCGAAGAATTTCGTTCACTCGCCACCAAATCGCAAACGCCCCCTATGTCATTGTCGACAAATAGTACCCATTCACCATCTCAAGATATCTGTTTCTGTAATTCCATGTCAACTTATAAGTCAACGGATTTTACTGGTCGTTGGCTAGTTCAGTCTAAATGCCTTCCTTGAAAACACTGTTCATCATTCTTCTTTACTATCATATCCTTAGGGTATTAATTATACAAGTGTCATCCTTCATCCATCGTTTTCCCTGTGCATTGTTCTGGACCCAATATTGTGTAGACATCATCCGAGCCAAAGAGCTCGTTACCCAAAAGTACGCCTTGTCTATAATTCCCATGATTCGAGGCCTCCCGTAATTGAAAACACATAAACGCCGGCAAGCCCTGTGAGGCTTATGAAGCATACCCAATCAAGTGATGGTCACGTAAACACAAAGAAACAAAAGGTAAGTCAAGCTGCCCATCTAGACAACTTGATTTCGGTTCTGCGAGGGATGCATCCTTCGGTAGGTTGAAGCATCATCCGTGTAAGCGCGGCCATTGCCAATCCAACTGGAAGGGCGCGATATATGCAGAGGATGATCCTCACCGTCCTGGTCCTCGGATATCGTGCCCAGAGGGTCTGCTGGGTAATCCGTAGCAGGCGGTGTCCTGGGAGCGCTCAGCGCCGTCTGATAATCTGGCAACAGCAGGTCCCCAGTACCAGCACGTGAGCGAGCCGGGGTTTTGACAGCAGTCTGGTAGCTAGGGACTTTGTTAAGTTCAGTCAAATCGGAGACATCGAGATCGATGTGTTCAGCAGAGTTGCGTGATGAGTCTTCGGAGCTGTTGCTTCTGGTGAGTGCTGCCGTCGCAGGCTCCGATCTCGGAGCTGGGCCTTGGGGTGCAGACGTGGGGGACATGAAGCCAGGCGTTCCTAGTGAGCCCAGAGACGTAGAGGAGGTCGTTCTTCGAGAAGGGTCCAGCGATACATCGGCCAATCGAGATGAAAGTGCCGCGGGTGCGACAGGTAAGCTGTGGGCAAGCGCTGCGAGGTTTTCATTCGAGCCTGCTCGTGACTGAGCGTAGAAGGGACTGCTGACGCCTGACTGAAAGCCGGGCGTCTGGAAGCCACTAACGTCAACGTCCTCATACAACTGATCAAGAACATGCTCTCCATAACCAGGGGGAGCAATCGTCGAAAGTTCTCGCTCGTTGTTAGGTGTGGTTGGTGACTGGTCGACGAGGTTACCCTCCTCATCCAAAGGCATGTTGGGTGAGATAAAAATTGACACTGGAAGTGTTGCTCGAAGCTGCGAGATGTTAGTGAACCAGAACTCGTTGTGCTTTCGAACATCATCTTACCTCAGAAATATGACCATCGGGATTGCAAAGAGCAACGGTCAGCTTAATTTTGTGACGGACTTTGATGCCGTGGTGGTTCAAATCTTGAACGCACTGGCGAAGTCTCTTGGGCAAGTTCAGCTTTTTGGTGACCGCCCAGCCTTCTTGACCAGTATCCTCAATCATGTCTTGCCAGTGCTCTTCTCTCGAAACCTCGAACTTCCACATCGAGACCTCACGCTCTGTTCGGTGCTCCTTAGTGCCATAACCTGAGGCTGATCCTTGGACATAGCACTCGCGGACTTCCATTAACCGTGCCGTGATATCGCCCAGCTCGAGCCCTTTGAGTAAGGGTGTGAATCGCATCTCCATTGTGACCAAGCCGCCAAATACTACGGCCTTTTGGGGGATGATGATTGAGTAGTCAACCTTGTTGGGCCAGATGTTCTCAACACTCATGGCGTGGAGGAATTCCAGGGCGCCTGGCTCTAATGTTCGGATGATTCGAAGGTGCTTGTTGGCGTGCAGATCGTATGCAAGTTTTCCGCGTCCGACGGTTGCCCTGAGTCTGTATGTGATGGATGCTTCGGGAATGCCCTCAACACTCTCAGCCATGTTGCCGGGAAGCATGTATTCGAACGGCCATTCGTAGTTGCCGGCGGGGAGCGTCATGCTCTTGCCGTGCGTGCCGATAAAAGGCGCCCATCGGTGCTCGAGTATCGTTTGCGTCTTGTCAACCTTTTGTCCCGAAACACCAGGAGCGCTTCCTCTGGGATCAGCCCAGCTGCGTAGAGTCAGTCGCTTTCCTCTAGAGAGATGGGCCCTCAAGTGAGTCATAGAACTTACGTATGGCGTAGAGTTCCTACAAGGCGCAGTCTAACATCTTCGATTTTCAGGGATGTTTGTAGACACAAGACTAATGTGCCTTTGAGAACTTGACCAGATGATTCGTGATCACTTCCACGGAAGACGATAAAGTCGCTGTCCAGGCTGAACAATAGGCGCAGTTAGTAAGTGGTCTGAGTCAAGTTATGGCTGAAGATCATCATACCGAATATCGAAAAGACTATATGAGTTACGCCCCGTCACTGAAGCGAAGGGCTTAAAGGACGGCATGATAACGTATTGTGTCGTATAAGTGGTTGTGCTTTGCTGCAAAGCAGCATGGGAAGGGGAGCAAAATGGGTAATTGGGTGGTGATATGCCAAGAAGGGGAACTAGAAAGAAAAGAAGAATAAATTGGAGGAGACGGAACGCTTTTATTTAGAATCACGGCTAAGTTCAGTCGAGCGAATGCGCAAGGTGACGAGCTGCTACAACAGCGCAAGCCACGCACGAATCGGCGGGATGTGTGGATACGGTACAGCCTCTAGAAAAGCTGAGTGGGGCTGTGAGATCAGGAAAAGTCCAAACCCACGAGGGTCAGGTTAAACAAGGGTTGGGTTTGGAAGTTCCATTCAATGGGAGGCGACAAGACGATAGCGCGAAGCAGAGCAGATCAAGCGGCGCGGCGTTTGGTGGAGTCAGGATTGCGATTTAATGCGATATGTAAAAGTTGAAAAAGAGGGTCCTGTTCTGATAAGACGCCCACCGTGTCGGTCTCACCAAAGATTTCTCATTCATGAACCTGGCATGTATGTATGAAAAAAGATATGGGTATGATGAAGAGGCGGCGGGCAACAAGGAGACGGAACAAGTTAGATGGGACAGCAGTGATCGGGGGCGACCATGATCCTTCTTCTACAGTCGTAGGGGTGTGGAGCTTCAATTGCCTGTAAATCCTGAAAAAGATCATGGGAAAATGAAATGGAGTTGGAGAGAATAGAAAAGATTAGCATGACATTCGATGTACGCATCTCTCTGGCTTTGACCAGCCGGATATCCTCTCCCAGAGACACAAGTAGACTGGGCCCAGGCAGATCAAGCAATCACTCCGTTCAGTGATACCACCCCTGCAATGCCGTCGTTTAGGGCAAGGTCCAAGCCTCTTTGAGGTAGTGATAACTGATAACAAGGCCTATTCTGCCCTGTCGACAGCTTCAGCACAGTTACCGTACACGAAGCCGACATGGCGCGGTTGACGCAGGAAAGGTGCTGTGCTGTAACGGCAATTACGGTACAGGACAGGTCTGCCCTGCTGATCTGGCTGCAAGTGTCATGTATCATCTCTTCGTACATCGTACGTGCCGGAAGGTTGCGATGCTAAACGGGCGTCGGATGTTGGCGGGCCGGAGGAAACGGGAAACGACGAAACGTCAATAAGCCGCCTTGGACATCAAATTTGAGATAGGTAATGTATCGCGGTCTTTCATCGCCGATAAGAGGGTCCCCAAAGACCAGGCTGCTTGTTGCAATTTGTCTAGCGAGAACCACTGTGGTTAGGCCAGAGCACGCAAGACACTCAACGACGATGCTGAGCAAGGCCAAGCCGTTTGAGGCCCTGTAACAGACAAGGGATAGTGGGGCGGAGACGCCGCCGAAGTGCTTGAGGCTGGTTTGTTGCATGAATCGGGACGATTCGTGCTATCGAAGCCTGATGGAAGCTTTTTGCCCTGCAGGTTCAACGCTGTGCCGAGCGTCTGTGCTGCGTGGCGTCGTAACGCCGAGAATTGATGACGGTGGTAGATAGATAAACATCCGCAAGTACCTGAGCATCTCCATTATTAAAAAAGGTGACGATGATT
The DNA here is from genome assembly GCA_013396035.1 of Fusarium pseudocircinatum. Classification (NCBI taxonomy): domain Eukaryota; kingdom Fungi; phylum Ascomycota; class Sordariomycetes; order Hypocreales; family Nectriaceae; genus Fusarium; species Fusarium pseudocircinatum. The sequence continues at coordinate 46,636 of JAAOAS010000053.1, read as the reverse complement.
GGAATTGCTTCATTTCAGAAGATCATTAATTGGTATGGCCCCCTAAGAAGAGTTTGTGTTGGCCACGGCAGGGTAAGCATGTGCACCTGCCAAATGGTGTCATCGTTGAGCACCTTCTATGCATGTATTGGGCCTTCTCACAATTACGTAGGATACGAACCGGAAGGCACAGCCAATTCAGCTCAAGCCAAAACCGTAGCAGTTACTTCACTCAACTTAGTACTACCTATCCATACATAACAGGTGTCGTTATCCCTGAGAATCAGTAAGTCTATCAATCCCTTTCCGGCATCGCCAGTCAATCAATAGATGTCACGATGCCTCGAGTCAGAGACATTAAAGCCGGTCTATTATCGTGGAAGGGGCTTAAATGTACTGTACGTACCTCATCGAAGAACATTCAGGTAAGACCGACATCTACAACCCCCACGCCGAAACCCCCAATGCCATTCGATACCAAACCCGGATTTACAGGACTAACTACTCCTTGGTTCATCCTTCGAGCTCTTCAACCTTGATTCAAGGACAGTAATGAATTCTGCAAACGGCAGGATCAAAGACTTGGGAGTCATGGCAGGAATGCATCGAGTTTGGCAACGGCTTGTGATTTCGAAACTCTCTTGTCTATTCTTCTTGCGGCTCCACTAATCTCTAGTCATTTTCTCAGGGAGGATAAGTACATAACCTGCCAGGCACGTTATTGTGGCGCTCGGTCGTAGCACGGGATGTTTCCTGTCGTGGTTGAATATTCGCTATCGGGTCGTTGCTTATCCACGAAACGAAGCGCTCAGCCAACCATATTTGTCACATTATCCCATCATGAGCAATGATCTGACGCCTTTGTCGCCATACAAGCTGTATGATAAAACTTGCCTGCTATTCTGGTGATCTTTCGCACGCATGGCTGTAATTGCTACTTATCATATGATTCTCAGCCATAGCACAACGATTGGCACATGCACTGGACATATACGGAACATGCAGTTCTAGCATTGGGGGGCACGAGACCACTCCTACGACACCCTTCTGCCTCCCATAAGTCATGATACTCAACAGAGATGGACTGAGCATCTGAAAGCTCCAAATAGTCAGGTCTGAATTGAGAGGCCCCAGACTTTGAACGGAACGGCCCCTGTCCCGGAATCTCTCTGAGGCTAATTCATACCCAGCACTATTGGGGTAAACATGTCGAAGATATGCGGTGATTCGATCTAGATCGCAATAATCACGCCAGGGAAGGCAGAATCCATACTCACCTTTAGCCGGACAAACCAGAACAGTCTGAACTATGTAATGCATATCGTGAAGGTCCATCCTCTTGACAGTCCTTGCTGGCTATCGGTTACCGGGACCGGGAACAAATACGAGCTCGCTTTTTACAAGGCGGTTACAGACACCGTTGACTGTGTCTTTCAGTCAAGCAGCTTAACCTGGCTGCATTATGCACTACACTTTGACAGCATCCTTGTCACGCCTAATAAGTTAGCCTTCAGCTTGGCTCGTCTCCATTGAACAAGCGCCCGTCGACGGCCCCTATACCCGTTGATAAAGCACCGAGACGACGGATCACCGACAAGAAGATCTAGCTCATTAGGACCACTCATGAGTTCGGTTGTGTCTCTTTGGGCTAAGCAGTTTATTCGTGGCGGTACCACATCAGTTCAGCCTCAGGTACTCAAACTTTATCTCATGAAGGGCATTGTTTCCAGATTTCGGCGTTGATGTGCACGTTCCGGGGATACAACGGCTCTGCGTCGGCATGCCATCGAGGAAGCCACCTCAGGTAATTACACCTCGGCAGCTCGGGTTACCTCTTATGTCCTGGCATATCACATAGGGTTTCAAGGCTCCGACAACACATTTTCGCTAAAGCCTAGCGGAAACATTCGATGGAGTCCTTTCTTGCGGTTTTTATTCTCGAAAATTGGGCCTTCGATTTGGGAGCCCCAAGTACCGGACCCGTTGTATGGATAGCAATCAGCCTTGTACATAAAGTACGCAACCTCTGTGATCACAGCGCCAGGCGTAAAAGTTTTCCAGCTCAGCTTTTGGTTGGTTGATTTGCTGCAGGCAGGGCCCGGAAATTCAAGACCGATAGACGCCAAACACCCATCAGACACGACACAGATGTACAATCTGTTTCCCGAGCCAATCAACCTATTAACCTAAGTGCCCAAGTAATGATTTCACAATATCCAACGAGTCACCGCAAGTTCAAAGATCAGTCAGGTCGCTAAAGCAACACCTAGCAAATCTCATCATGACTTCTCATGAGAAGCTCATGACAGCGCAAGAAGTTCATGATACATGCTCCATAACCAGTTCCGGCAATACTCAACTGAGGCGTCTTACAGTACTGTGACTTCATGATACTTTCGATATACAGGTATCATCGATTTATATCTACACCTCTCTGTCCTGTTGCTAGTGTCAACGTTTACCACACGCCATCAGGCGAGCCAGCCACCGCATGATGGTCTGTCCTGGCTGGCCCTTGTTCATCAGGTTTGGATTCGGCAACGGCCGTGTTAGTGGGCTGAGTAGCCCCCCTCCCTTTTACGATTTGCAAGGATGATTTTCAATACTTGTCCCTAGTCCAGCCAGCCACGTCGAGACGCGATAGCCAGCTATTGTTGCTAGTCAGCTACGGAGTACAGAGTAGTGAACGATTCAACCCTCTACGTTTGAGGTTCAAGTTACGCTTCCACAGGGCCTGGTCCTTGCTTTGATGCACGGGCGTACAATAAGCTCGCATTAGTGTGTGTGCACAATGTGTACAAATTAATCGATTGGTGGCTCAGCTTGGAAATTGTTGAAGATCGTCGACTGAGACCTAGAAATCAAGATCTGATAATGTGAGATGGCAGTATTTCGCATTATCATGGTTACGCAACTGCATGCGCGTCTCTCGACGTTCTCTCACGGAACGGACAACCGGTTGCTCAAGCACAATGCAATCTCTCGTCATTCTCGTAAATCTGACAGCTCTCACTAACACGAGAGAGATATCTCAGGCTTCTCAGCCTCCTGCTTATCTAGAAACGTGCAGCAATTGGATGTATGTAATCGTTACGTGCGCTAGTCTAGTGTCTGGAGATCCACTGATATCTCTCGGAGGGATAAAAAAAAGTCGAACATCTAAAATCAGGGTCCTGCAGCCATTGTGGACCTCAAACACGGCAACTCGTTGTATCACCGAAGAGCCTCCATCACCATGTGGGCTTGACGGAGACGTCTGATTGATAGGACCGACTCATTACTCCTGCAGGACAGCCCAAAACGGTTCCCCAACAGCTATATGACTCTTTGACTACCTATCCCGGCCGGTGCCTAAGCAAGTTCCTTAGCTGCCAAGGGCACATAATTTGTTGACCTTAGATCCTGGGCTAAAAACTTGCAGTCAAAAACAAGATCCGAGGTGGATTTCCGGTCTCAGTATCCGTATACCTACATCAGATTCAAACTATCAAACCCTGGAATCAACCAATGACTCAAACGACAACAATCACTCCCCCTTGCGTATAGCAGTTATTGGATCTCGCTTCACAGGCTCATCACAAAACAATGAGGCCAACAAACCCATCATGAAACTCTATTGACTATTCGCCAGTGCCCTTGTTACGAAGCCCATCGAGGCTCTTATCGCTCAGCATGTATCCGTTTATTATGATGTTGCTCCCGGGGCTTCTGCTCCCTTGGTCTGTGCCGTAAGCTCCGATCCAGGTCGCAGCCACGTTCTCATATGTCCTATTTTAGGAGTTTCACATGTCAGCCTGTCACTTGTGTTATGTGTATGCCAGGAACAAGCGATCGTTGATCTCAATAGTCCAATCGGACCGGAAGATCGACTTGAAGTTTGGTTTGGTGTAGCTTACCTGACTTGCAGCTCGTCATGATAGCGTTCTCTGTGAAATCTAGCCAACACACTGGGTGGGTATCAATTGATTTGTTCTGTTTGTCTCACCGTTAGTTCTACGACACCTTCCAACCTAAAGCTATCACATATCAGCCCTCGCATTGAAACTTACAAGTACGGGTGGGAGCATAGGAATTCTGGCCCGCGGCTCCACAGGGTGTGCGATAGCCATTTCCTCGTCTTCGGTATCTAGGTTCGAGTTTGATCGCAACCTCGAGTTGGACGTGGTGGCCGTCTCAGCTCGCTGCAAAGCCGTATAGCGCGATGAGACAGATCCACGGTGTCGTACAGATTGCTATAGTAGTCAAATACTGTCAGCTATTGAGTCGTGTAAACGAGGTGGCGTATAATAGAGATGTCACAGTGCAATGTCGTGTAGCATCACATCTCCCGCCATCGTCGATGTTGGTGTTGAGCACATACCGCTTTGGGTCGGTGAAGCATGCCGACGCTGAAGTCCCACAGACAAAGACGCCCGTCTTCTCCCACGCTACCGAAACGATAGTTTCGCTCATCGCATCTCCAAGGGTCAAAGGCAACGGCTGATACCCAAGACTGGTGTCCCTGGCATCTAGCTACCAGAGCCGACTCCGACAGTGACCATATTGATATCAAGTCGTCTTGTCCACCAGTCAATACGTATTGGCTGTCTGGGGACCAACAAACGCATGTTAGTCCTCCATAATAGGAATAGAACACGTCGAGTAGCCTTGCAGCCCAGTCAGATAAGCTTCTCAACAAGATCAGGTGCCAGGAGCTTCAACTCACTCTTCCTTCAGATAGTCAATAATTCTCAGCGTGCCGTCCTCGGACACAACAGCCAAGTGTCGGTTATCAGGCGAGAAGGAGAAGGCGTTGATTCGATGGTTGGATAACTTCCAGGCGGCAACTGGATTGACCTTTTGATTTTTGGAATGCACTGACTTGTTGATTCGAATAGAATTGTGATGAGCTCCGCCATTGCTGGCATCTAACGACTCACCACTCGTCCCATTCACATTTCCATTGATCGCTTCCTCTTCGGGGTTGAACTGAGCATCCTCTTTTTCCTTGTCATATACGACCAGCGACCCATCCATGTGGGCAGCTAGAAATAGGTTTTCTGATCCTGGAATCCACCGAATCGCCGCAACTGGTGTTCCATTAATTGCGCCCTAAGATATGCTGTCAGCGGATTGTCTGTCGAATACTATATCCTGAGCACTATCCTACATTTTTGTTCAGTCGTGTATATCGCTGCGAGATCGGCTCCCACCAGATAACCTCTCCAGTTGAGAAGCCCATTATAACATCCAAATGCGAGACGCTCTTGGTATGTACATTGACATCGTGGCATAGACAATGCGCTTTCGTGAAAAGAATCTTGGTCAAATAGTCTTGCTACTCGTGGTGTCAGTCAAGACGTGCGAGGATGGCCTCGTTACGCAGCGGCACGAACCTTTGATGACGATGACATGTCAAGCCACTGAAAGGCGCGGTTGATATTTGCAAAAGCAAAGAGGCCATCATTGGATCGCTCTGTAAGTTTCTTGGACAGGCTTTCGTTAACAATAACGCGAGAGATGAAAGACGAGTTGCTCTTTGTCATGTTGTTCTTGGGCTTCCTCTTCTTGTTCACATCCTTGGTCGGCACCTGGGTAAGCAAAGCATTGCCTTCGCCAAAAGCAGGTGCAGAACCAATGGTAATGGAAGTGGCCTGAGCATCACTTGTCGAACCGGTACGGCCCTCCTCACTCGTCTTGCCATTTTCGGCAGAGTAGCGACCCTCGTTGGGATGCTCCTGAATACTGGATGGCGCGCCACTCAGGGCGAGGGTGGTCGAAGAGAGTCCTCTATACAGAAAGTTTGGAGCCGGACGACTCTCAAGGGCGATGAGAGAGACTGAGGTACCGGCGCTGGCAGGCTGCGGGAGAGTCGATAGCGGGTTCGGGTTCGGGACGGTGGCTTCGGAAGGATGGGGCGGAGGTGTCGCAAGATGTAGGTCTTCTTTAAGTGTATACGTGCCTGGTGGGTTTCACTCCGTAAGTCGAGATGCCGCGAGATCATGGAGAGTTATTGTCTACCTTCTCCAACCAGGAATTGCCATTCGGGACCTGTCGGATTCGATAACGTATTGTTTGTCTCTATCATGGGAACAGGATGTATACCACCGGCGCCATAAGGCCCCATGGTGGGATATCGTGGCGGGGGAGGTAACACACTGGAATTCCATTGTGTCAGTTTGTGTCGGGCATAGAGCAGCCGATGCGCAAACGCCGGCGCATGAGGAGATTGTACGCAATGGGGGGAGGGAGCGGACGTACAACATGATGGCAGTTCAGAGAATGCTTGTATATTTCCAATGAGCTCTACAATTGACAGATTGACTGAAGGTATCGCGATATTTAGTCGCTACTGGATTGAAGTGGAGGTATTGGCGGAGGGGGCTGAATGGCAAGAGGCACAGCAGTCGACGTTCGGAATTGGAAGGTGCTATACGTCACTGGAGAGCGAGTTAATGGCGATGGGATGGCAAGACTCGGCGAGTCCTATACCTATCGATCGGTCGACTCGTGGGTACCGCAGTAAGTAGAAGAGGTTGACTTGTGAGGCTGGGAGAATATAGCCGAGGACTGGTTGAGGTGAGAGGAGGATTGGGGTTGGATCATCGGACTCGGAAGCCGCAGGCGCAGCTGCAAACGATAGTGTGGGGTAAACTGGGGAAAACGCTACATATCCATTCTGGCCATTCTAGCCATCGCAACGGCCACGGTGGTTCCAGAATGAAGGGCTAGTAATGTAAGATACCTAGATACCATTGATGTGACTTGAATATAGTGACATTTAGCCATTATACAGGCTGGCAGAATACACACTTCTTCTGTCACTAGCATTTCACTATGCGCGCTTTTCGATGAATCAACTTGAATGTCTAAAGTTTCTGGATTGGAGCCAGGGTGGGTTCTGCGTGGCGCAACGGTTCCCGTTCAGCGTTAAAGTACAGCAACTGTTCATACAAACTGTATTGATGTTTCCCGACGTTTACCAGCCCCAGTATCTAGACGTATTCAGCTGTTGGGAATCGCCATGGCATATGCAGTATTAGTCGCGCCACTCTATCACCCACCGAATTCTTCAATCGGTTGAACATGATTTCGATGTTCTGATCAAGACGTATCATGGACAGGTCAGTGAGAGATATGGATCAGTCGATCGCATCTCTGTCTAGGTAGTTTACCGCCTGTGCAAGACTCATTCTATCAAATTAGAGAGAGGTTTTTTGCTCATTTCCTAGATATTCGACCAATAATTACTCTACTCGAACCGAGCACCTACCTAGCAGGTCGGGCGTCAAGTGACGAGATGGATGAGTTGTACAGGAACCGAGAATATGTAGGCGCCAACTTACAGGCAGTATCAGCCTACCATCGTCTCCCAGGACCTGAAATGTGGGGTCATTTATTCCCTGAAAGCTCAGGCTCGTACGGTGGCGGCGGTTCATGACAACACACTCACTGAAAGCGGGACGCATCTTTAATTGATCGTCCCTCAAACCACCCAATCCTTGCTCGTCGCATCACTTGTTTGTCTGCCATCAAACTCCAATTTTGGGCATGGCACTTGGTTTGAATTATTAGCTGCATATTGCCTGCAGTGCCTAATTTATTCCCTTCTCTGCATTGATCGGCTGTGCTTTGCTCTGCACCGCTCTTTCTGTCTCGTCTTGTTTCTCATATAAAACTGAGAGGCATGGATCATCTTCTCTACAAGACTCTTTTCTTTCGTGGCTCTCTCCAACTTGGTTTTCATTATTCCTTAAACATCTCTAAATAATCGCCATATCCTCCAATTCGACCAATACATCTGCTGACATCTCCGCTGTTGCCGCCGCTACGATTCATTCATTCCCCACGATCGACCTACCGAACCCACGATATCAGCAGACCACCGTTCCCTCTTGGGCATGGAACCTTAATGACGACATACTTTCACCAAAGACTCCGATAATACCTCCATCATGGCCGCCGGTACGAACAACCTCCAACTAACTAACTTGGCTCCCACTCCACTGCGAGCTCTTCAATCCAACAACAACTTGTTGCTCAGATGACTAACCTTCCTTGCGCAGTGCGCATCTGCGTCTGCGGTGATGAAAGCACCGGCAAATCGAGCCTCATCGCTTCTCTCGTTAAAGATCAATTTGTCAACAACAAAATCCAGCCCGTCCTTCCTCAAATCACTATTCCTCCTAGTATTGGTACGCCCGAGAATGTCTCAACAACCATCGTCGATACCTCAGCTCGCCCTCAAGACCGAACTACTTTGCGCAAAGAGATCCGAAAGTGCAATGTCATCCTCCTCGTCTATGCCGACCATTACAGCTACGAAAGAGTAGCATTGTTCTGGATGCCATACTTCCGATCCCTCGGCGTCAACGTCCCCGTCGTATTATGCGCCAACAAATCCGATCTGGCTGGTCAGGGCACCACACCTCAGGTAGTCGAGGGGGAATTGCTACCTGTGATGGCTGAATTCCGCGAAATCGATTCTTGCATCCGCACCAGCGCTCGAGACCATCGAAACGTAAACGAAGTCTTTTTCCTTTGTCAAAAGGCCGTAACTCATCCAATTGCCCCTCTATTCGACTACAAGGAGGGGCATCTCAAGCCTCTGTGCGTTGACGCTCTGAGGCGCATATTCTATCTTTGCGACAAAGACCAGGATGGATATCTCAATGAACAAGAAATGAGAGACTTCCAAGCACGTTGCTTCGATAAACCTCTGACAGCAGACGATCTAGACAATATCAAACTCAGTATCTCGAAATCGCTGCCCACGTCCGAGTTAGAAAAAGGCATTGACCTGCCAGGATTCCTGCAATTAAACAAACTTTATGCTGAGAAGGGTCGCCACGAAACTATCTGGATTATCCTTCGGAAATATCACTATACCGATAGTCTCAGTCTCGAAGACAAGTTTATTCGACCCAAGTTCGATGTTCCAGAGTACTCGTCGGCCGAGTTGAGTCCTGCTGGTTATAGATTCTTTGTGGATCTCTTCTTGCTGTTTGACAAGGACAATGATGGTGGTCTCAATGATCAAGAACTCGAGGCTCTGTTTGCCCCAGCTCCAGGGCTTCCCAGTTCCTGGACCGACTCGTCGTTCCCCTCCTCGACTGTAAGGAATGAAGCTGGGCATGTTACTTTGCAGGGCTGGCTGGCTCAGTGGAGTATGACAACATTTATCGAACCCAAGACCACCATTGAATATCTCGCGTATCTGGGATTTGAGCCTTCGAATCCAAAGGAACCCATCACCGCGGCACTCAAGATAACGAAGCCTCGTAAGAGAAGAAGACGTCCTGGTCGAGTGGAGCGTAACGTTGTCCTCTGCTACGTCCTTGGTGCATCAGGAGCAGGCAAATCCGCTCTCCTCGACTCATTCCTCAACCGCCCTTTTGATGGTCTTTACCATCCAACCATCAAGCCACGCCGCGCTGTCAATAGTGTCGAGCTGCCAGGCGGAAAGCAGGTGTACCTCATTCTGGAAGAGCTTGGGGAGCTGGAGCCTGCAATTCTTGACAACCCGGCTAAAGTAGATGCTTGCGATCTTATTTGCTACGCCTATGACTCGTCTGACCCCGACTCGTTCTCGCATATCGTTGATCTGCGGAACAAATACGCGCACCTTGATGAGCTCCCTTCGATTTATACGGCTCTCAAGGCCGATAAAGACAAGACAAACCAACGCTGTGAGCTTCAGCCAGATCAGTATACTGCCTCACTCAACATGAGCCTACCGTTGCATGTGAGTGTCACCTGGGGTAGCATCAGTGAGCTTTTTGTAGCTTTTGCAGATGCCGCTACAAATCCTAGTACGGCATTCCCCAGGAGCAATGAGGAGGGACCTGATCGGACCAGTTTGTATATTGCATTGGGCGCCACGGCCTGCGCAGGAGTTGCTGCTTTAACGATATGGCGACGAGCAACGAATGCTCTTTAAATTAGTGTCACAGTTGAGTAGATGTTCACCGGACCTCGGCAAGTTTTGAGGAAGAGTCCGTTACTTGGAAAGAGGACAGGCATTGCATAGGGAGGAGTTGAAACTCACCATTCAGAAAGAAACATGATACCCAGCTCCATCGAAAACACATTATTATCATATAGATATATAATCAACAAACATCGTCTTTTCTTATTTTGATCGACTTGCCCTGGTGATAGTGGCGTCGTTTCTCCTGTATATGAGCCAAACTCCTTAACGCCAAGCCCATGATACCACCCCCAATGTCTTATACCGGTACAGAAATGATTAGACCTTATAGAAGCAGAACCCGACGTAGAAACTAGCAGCTTCCATCTCCTCATCGGATACCAGAAGAGGGCCTCCGCCACGCTCCCGTACGCCCATGCGCTCGCTCAGGGGACCAAGCTCGCGGTCGTCCTTCTCCGCCTCCCAGATTTCAGGAAAAGTGCGATGAAACTGCAACTCAAGGTTGTAGTCCTCGGCGAGAGCACGGAAGGCCTCCCAGGGTACGACATACTCAGGCACCTCCTCTACAGCTTCGTCTAGAAAGAAGTTATATTTCCAGCCGAAGGCAGGTCGAAAGACACCATCATCAGGTGTTTTCCCCGGGAAGCGCACACGGTAAATCGAGTTGCCCCATTCAGCAGTCGGTTCCTCCTCGCCCTCTTCCAGCTCGCCATCCTCTGGCTCTGTTTGTTGCGGTGTTGTCGAGCCATCGCCGTTCTTTTCTTCGCTTTGCTTGGCTGCACGCTTGGCAGCAGCCTCCTCGTTGAATTTGCGGACTCGCTCGCCCAGAACATCAGAATTAGGGATGCAGCCGATGAAACGTCCTCCTTTCTTGAGTGCTCCAGCGACATTGCGGAGCATGTTACGCGCATTCTTTTCCGACTCGAAAGCATAGTGCATAGAGAACATCATGCTGACAACGTCAAAACCTCGGCGGTTCATAGGTGAAGGGTCGAAGCCGACTTGCTGGATGATGTCGAGGTTCTCAATGGACTCGCCGAAACAATCTTTAACGTGGAAACGAGCGTCGAATAAGCGCGGCGGCGGTCGTCGGTGTCCGCCACGCCCACCTCGCCCGCCACGGCTACCCAGTGTACGGTAGCGGTCGCGGGCTTGCTCGATACTCACGTCGGCGGGATCGAGTCCAACATAAAGCTGAATTGGTTGAGGAGCCTGCTGCCATTTGTTAAGATCGCCGCCCTTTCCACATCCCATGTCCAGCACAAGTAGGTCCTTGCCACTGGAGCGTCCAGCTTCGCGCGAACCAGGGGTGTGGTCTTCATCGGGTGAATAACGCTGGATGATGCAGCTCTTGATCCAATTGTTGAAAACACGAAGTCCCTTGATCTTGCTGTCTCTTGTTCTCCAGTCGCGACCACGCTCTGGTACGTTGTTGTAGTGGTGTCGCACAAGATCACTGTTGTTTCGGATCCTCTCCTGTTCAGCTTCGGCGGCTTCCTCAGCCGCAGCTTCGCGTTCTCGTTCTAGCTGGCGCTGTCGAATGGCTTCACGCTCGGCCTCTGAGATACGCGCACGCGCACCGGGGCGCTTCAGCTTTCGAGGCTGTTCTGATGGCGAGAGGGCGCGCCGCTTTGCTGGCTGAAGTGATTTGGCGTTGTATGGCTGGGGTAGATCATCTTGAGGTTCGTCGTTGGCAGGACGCTTGCGGTGGTTTCGCTCGTCACCGTCGTCTCGATCAGAGTCTCTGCCCATTTCTGACAGTTTCACTCGTTCTTTTTGTGATATATGTGTCGATTGACGTTGCAATGGTAGATGCGAAGTTGGATGTTAAAGTTATTGAATTGAAAGCGAAATGGAATATGATGCAAGTTCTGTATCTAATCTCAGCGTTGCACTGATGTAAGGGCGCTCGGCCCATGCGGCCCAGTTGCATCAGCCTACCCTGCACCTATTGGTCTATAGCCGCTGCAACTCAATGAAATTATATCTTAAGTGCTCTGTATCTACAGAAAATGCTATTTACTTTGCAATTTAAACCAATCTGAGGAAGTGTCAGTCATACTTGGCTAAATCATTGGGAAAAGGATAATGTCATGGCCGTGCTGTAGAGGCATTTGACAGCTAGACAGTTATCTACTCGCTAAGCAATACCAGATACATCAAAGAATTGAGTACCCATTGAACCCTTGACGGTATTCTGCTATTCCATTGGCTATCAAGCATCAGGTGAGGTTGAAGCACGACCTAATAATTATTCACCGTGCAACTCATTATTTACCAATTCCTTTGCTCACTGGAGTGAGCTTGGTAAAAGTTGAGCTGAGTGCTCGAGGTACGTACCAGTCCCTCAGTGCGTGTCCCGCTGGAGCCTTGCAGCACAAAGCCGCCTAGAAGACCCCCACTGTCGCCTCGCCATCCAATGGATCCAATTGTCATTGGACTGCTGTATCTGCTCAACACCAAGCTCTATTGACCTACCTCTGAGCTTCTCTCGTCATCCATCCGCCAAACCACAACGTCAACAACAACGCCCAACAGCGAATAACGTCAACGTTCTCGACTTTTCTGGGCAACTTCAGATACCGCACTCTGCGCTTAAAACAATCACAAACTCTCGACGACACCGACCGCTTCCATCATGGGTTCCGACCCCCAGTACGCGAAGTGGCCATTGCTGCCTCTGTCGCAGCACGTTTTCACCCTCACAAACGGCTATGCCACCAAAAATGCGCAACAAGCTGCTGTAAAGGCCCTTCAAGATGCCATCGCGCAGGACAAGATGGCTCCTTTCTACCGATATCTCGCCCATCCACTCGACGGCGTCCTTAACACTCTTGGCGAGGGCGGCTCTTCCGCTCCTGGACGACCTCTCAGCAGAAAGTCCAGTCTTGTTGGGATGATTGCTACTAAGCCTGCCACTACCATCGTCAGTCTCCCCTGGGACGAGGGCCTTTACAACCAGTTGAAGGAAGACAATGACCGGGAGCTGGAAGAGTTCCAGAAAGAGGAGGATGACGCTGTTGAGCAAGCTGGTGACACCGAGGTCATGGCTGCTCAGGGGAAGCGAGCTGAGTTCTGGGCTCGTGTAGGAGACAAGGTATGTTTGTTATCATATAGAAATTCAGGTTCTAGCCACAAATTGACTTCGCCTGCTAACACCCACCAAGGACAAGGCCATCGCCGCCTATGAGAGCCTCTCCGAAAAGACGGGAATCCTCGGTACCAAGATCGACGTCGTCCTCGCCATAATACGCATGGGTCTCTTTTATGGCGACAAGCCTCTCGTCAAGAAGCACGTCGAGCGCGCCAAGACACTGGTCGAATCAGGCGGTGACTGGGACCGCCGCAACCGTCTCAAGGCCTACGAGGGTCTGCACCTACTCACACTTCGCTCCTACAACCTCGCAGCGCCTCTACTGCTCGACTCTCTCTCCACATTCACCAGTTACGAACTCTGCACCTATTCCAACCTCGTCGTGTACTCCGTCCTTGCTGGTTCAGTCTCCCTCAAGCGAGTCGATTTCAAGTCCAAGGTTGTAGACGCACCTGAAATCAAGGCTATTCTGGGTGATGGCGAGGACAAGCTTCTTGCTCTCAGTGGTGCCCTCAGCGCTGGCCCTGGTGCTGATGACACTACTGGTGCCAAGGCCCCAAAGACGGCCACCGCTGCTGTCAACCTGACCACGTTGGGTACCAGCACGGAGCAACCTGAAGCTGAGATGGCCATTGACTTTAGCCCTCTAGCGCTGCTCGTTAGTAGTTTGTACACCGGAAACTATAAGACCTTCTTCAAGTCTCTGGCTGAGGTTGAGGAGCAGTTCCTGAACCAGGATCGCTATCTTCATGAGCACAAGAACTGGTTTATTCGGGAGATGCGACTTCGTGCCTATCAGCAGCTTCTTCAGAGCTACAGAGTTGTTGGCCTGGAGAGCATGGCCAATGACTTCGGAGTCACAGTTGACTTCCTCGATCGGTATGTGACACGTTACGCAATTTCATGAATGAACACAACCTGACAGATTCTCTACTAGTGACCTCGCCCGCTTCATCGCAGCTGGGCGTATCCCCTGCACCATCGATCGCGTGACAGGCAAGGGTGTGATCGAGACAAACCGCCCCGATGACAAGAACAAGCAGTATCAGGATGTTGTGCGACAGGGCGATCAGCTTATCACAAAACTACAAAAGTACGGCCAGGCTGTGCGACTGAGGGGTAGTGAGAGGGCATAAATGAGGCGATTTATAGATGAGGAAGCTGGTGCTTGGCCTTTGTCATGCGGTAACTAGTGGGGGAATAAAGCGAAGAGACAGAGAATAAGCCCATGCCTTTACCTAATTTCCTCGACTGTACAGATATGATATGATATGTTTATGTTATGGATCAGACAAGCCATTGCGGTAATAGTCTTGGTAGATTGGCTGGGTCCCGGTGAGGAGAGCCAGAAAAATGGGCTGATCTGATATCACACCCCCTCCACACCGAGGTGGCCGACAACTGCACTGCGGAGTTACGTTAGCTGCATGTATCTGAATGGGATGATATGATATGATATGATGTTAAGCATACAGCTAAGAATCGATCTACCCCAGTCTTCTTCTCTGGTACCTGCGCATGCAAGCAAGGGCCAGAATCGAAAGATCAACAGCACACGTCTACCCCGGATTTTTCTGTTGTGTTCCGACAGGCTCACAGTCTTGACTGATTGATTGAGGTGGGACACGCCATATTGACTGACATATAACAAAAATGCTAGATTGGTGAACTTCTGTCTATCCAATACCTATCAAGGCGCTAAACTATGCAAAACGATTTCCTGTTTGATAATCCTAAATTTTTATCTCTTTCTCCTCCGCACGCCAAATCGTCGCTCCGTGCCGAGGCTTGCGAGGGTTCGGGTTCGGCACGGAGCGCCGAACCCCTGGGGCCCCGCTCCAAGTCCGGCTTTGCGACAGGCGTATCGGGGGTTCGACTCACGCTGACAATACCGCGCAACTGAGACTGATGCTTCATCGGTACTTGTCGAGGAACTCCTTGTGGAACTTGACGATGCTGCCAACCCACTCGGTGCCAGGCGCGAGGAAGGTTGTTCTGAAATGCAGGGTACCCTCTTTCTGACCAAAGCCCGAGCCGGGAACGACGCAGATACCAGTGGCCTCGAGGAGACGCATGCAGTAGAACTCATCTGGGCTTCGACCCTCTGCCTTGGCAGCCTCGGCGGCCTTCTCGGGCAGGTTGATGGTGGGGAAGAGGTACATGGAGCCCTGGGGCTCGGCGCACTCAACTCCCTCCATCTGAGAGAAAGCCTTGTGAAGGGCGGTAGCACGCTCTTGGAGACCGGTGAAGATGCCATCGTACTCCTTCTTGTAAAGCTCATGCGAGGGCTCGCCCGGCTTGGGAGGGTTGACCATCAACTCAACGATGCACTGACCAATAACAGGGGCGCAGAGCATGATGGAAATGAACTTGTAGATGTTGGCCTCGACCTCGGCATCGAAGTTGACGAGCTCGAAGTAACCTCCACGGTGACCACACTCGCCAACCATGCCCTTGGAGACACTGTGGAGAGAGGCGAGCTCGAGGCCGTCGAACTTGCCGGGGTTCTCCTTCTCAAGGGTGCGGAGGACAGCCTTGAAACTGTGGAACTTGCCGACAAAGACATTTGTCTGGTAGACCTCGTCGGCCATAACAACCAGGTTCTCCTTGTTGGCGAACTCAAGGACAGCACGAATGTCCTCCTCGGGAAGAGAAGCACCGGTAGGGTTACCGGGGTTGATAATGACAATGCATCGAACGTCAATGCCGTCAGCCTTGGCCTTTTCGTATGAGGCACGGATGGTGTCGACGTCGGTACCCCAGTTCTTATGCTCATCCAGGAGGTAAGGAACAGCGGTGGCGTCCAGGAGGGAGAGAGTAGCAGTGTAGAGAGGGTACTGAGGAATTGGAATAAGAATGCCGGTCTTAGGGGAGGCGCAGATGACGTTGAGGAGGGTGTTGACACCGGAGGAGGCACCGGCGGACAGGTAGATGTGATCGGGATCTGCAGGGAAGCCATCGCGACCTGAGACAAGTTAGTAACACAGCAGAAACAGAAGCGACGGCAGAACCCACGCTCAATAAACCTGGCGATGCTATCGCGGATAGCAGGAACACCGGTGCTGGCACTGTAGGCACCAACGGAGCCGATCTTGCTCAGGAGGAACTTGGCGCGCTCGATGACATCGGCCTGGTAGCCAAAGTGCTTGGTAAGAGCCTCCTCGTTCTGAAGCAGTATAGGGTTCTCGAGAAGACTGGCGACCTGGCGGAAGAAGGTGATGGGCTTCTGGTCGAGCTGCTGAGGGTTGCCAATGTTTGCAGAAATAACCTGTTTGAAGGGGAGATCGCCGGTATCGCCCTTTGCGATCTTGGCTCGGTATTCCTCGGACTTGACAGCAAGTTCACCACGAACGGCGTACTTGGCAGCGACGACTCGCTGGTTGATGTTCTCTGAAGTCAATCTCATTTTGGCAGGATAGGTAGAGAAGAATGAGGTAGAGGAGGAAGAAGTCGAGGTATAAGGATAGAGGTGACGATGATAGTGGGGAGTAGTAGTAGTAGTAGAAGCAGAACTTTTTGGCGGGGTGAGTAAGGGTCGCGGGGTAGATGTGGCAGTAATAGATTTACTCCAAGCGCAAGGACGGGGACCAATCTTATAGTCTGTGTAGATACCAAAAAAGTCGAACGAGTTAGCAACTGAATCATCCAATATTTATAAAACAAATCAAGCAAATTGTCAGTGCTTTTGAAGCAGGCCTGAGTTTTGCGTCAAGGGGAGAGAGCAAGGTGAGAGAAGTGAGGTGAGGTGAGGTGAGGTAGGTATCAGACAAGAATGAGATAGATACCCGGTAAGAGAAAGGAAGGGGAATAGGAGGAGAGCATACAATGAGAGAGTAATACACCAAAACAACACTATTGTCGGTGAAAGAGGGTATCGTGAACTAGGTAAAGATCCAAGAAAGAAGAAACCCGACTGAGTCAGGAAGAGAGGATAGAGCCTGATACAAATAGACCAGGCAGACAAGACAAGACAAGACAAGACAAGAAAAAGACTCGGCTCAGAACTAATGTCTAGGTAATAGAAATCCCCTTGTAGACAAAAGCACCGTTACTAATAAAAAGCAGAGCAAAGCAAAGCAGAGAAAAGAAAAGAAGAGACCCCAAACCCTTCACTAAAAGGTAACTAACTAACCCACTCTCACCCACTCACACAACACACATCGCCATCGACATCGCAACCTTGGGCCGTAGCGCAATCCACGTCTGGGGACGGATGGAGACCCGGAGTGGATGTGATGCAGATTGTGCTGCTGTGAACAAACAAAACACCTCAAGCAAGATCAAATCAAATCATGGGGTCCCCAAAATCAGCGCATTTTGCTTGTGATTGCATGACTTGGGCGCATTGTCCATGGCGAGGTAGACAAATTGAATGGCTTCAACCCAATCCGATCAACGGACGACATCCGGGGGTGCTTTGGGGGAGAGCGTGGAGAGAGAGCCTAGAGCCTGAGAGCGTGGGTGATGACCTGGAGACAAGCAAGGGTGCTCCAAATTGGACATTGGGGTTCATTGACTTTCAAGGCCCGGAGCCGGGACGTGACCCCGGAAGGGCACAGACTCACAGTCACAGTCTCAAGACTCATACAGACGCAGCTGCACATGACCATGACTGAAATTCATGATACCCTCTCTCTCCCGGTCTCCGGGCACTTTATCCGAAGCCACCGGAAGACTCCGAATATTGATAACAAGAAAGAAAAAAAGAGATACACGGCAACTGAACAGACACTCGTTGACCCGAGACCAGCCGGACTCTATCTCGGGTACAACGCCGCTCTTCGGCACTCGCTCTCATATCAGAAGAGAAAAAAAGAGGCGGCTGAAGAAGGACATGATAAAACGTAATGCGTTGAAACAAAACATGGATAACAAGGTGCAGGGGTAATGACAGTGCAGTTGCAACAAAAGCCATGAAGGGCAGCTATAAGAGATCCAATCGAACGTAGTGTCTTGCGCCATATCTCTCGGCCTGCCTTTCTCTGCCTCGTCTCCTAACTTAGATCATCTTCCAAGAGCATCTCGCTCCCGTTTCACTGGGACCGGACCGGCCCTGCAGACTGGGGCGCAGATGCATATAAAGAAAAAAACACGCAATTGGGCGAGACGATAAAGAAAACCCAGAGAAATCTTCCATAGAAGTTCTCAGAAAAACGTACCTGAGGTAGCGGGGCGCAAGGTGCTCGCACATCGTTGACCGGTCTCGTTGACCTCGGGGCTAGCAGCCAGCCTCGAAGATTTTAAAGGCGGCTGGCATCGCAGCGTCTGGCCGAAGCGGACCGATGCGACGGGACTTCGACGGACTAGCATTAGATCTTTGACGCCAGGAATTAATATTCTTCTGCGGTATGTATCCTGTCTCTGTGCTGGCCAGAAGCTGTGGAGGCGTGCGTGGAGCTTTGATGCGGAACGATACAAGGGTCCTAGCCGCTGAGACGGTAGTTGAAAGAACTGCCGTTCAGAATATAAGTTCGTGCAAGAGGAAAAATAAATATAATGCCCAAGACCTACAAGGTTGGAGAGCCAGAGACTGATTGTAAAGCGAAAGTTACACTGTTGTCTGGCCAGATAAGCTATTCACTCACCACTAACCTTTTGAGCTAGCTGGGAGATCAATACAAGAAATAAGATCTCGTCAAAATCGCTATCACGCCGCTGTTTGGTCTCGCTTATTCCCGTGGCGGGTAAACCGTGACTGGGAGCTCTACGGATAGGGCGCAGATATACCTGAGAGTCACCGCAGATCCGATTCCGCAATTGTGATTGTTGACGGTAAATAGGTAGAGAGAACAGCGCGAGATAATTTGTTCGAATCAAAGAGGGGCAATGTCCTTGTTGGGGTTGTAAGAGCCAAGATTGAGATGGTCACGCTTGTGTGATCAAACGCACACTACCTCGTAGATAATCTCTGTGCAACATTCACCTCTGAGATTAGATGCTTGGTATCCCTACAAATGAGTACGTTCTGGCTTTTTATACCGCTTGTTGAGGTTGTCTCTCAAAGAATTTGCCCGATATCGTGGTTAGGGACATTGTGTGCAAGGGTTTGAATAGTCGAGACCACCGGTCTCGGATCAAGTACAGTAATCTTGTCAGAACCAATTGATCCGTCCCCCAAATGTCTTGCCCGTATAGTGATACCATGCATTGTTTAGCCCTTTGGCTCTGTCACGATAACTACCGGTAGCTACCTGTGAGAAGACAATAATGTCAGATAAGGTGCGACACCTTAAATACACAGCTTCTCATTCGTCAGCCATGTTTTTGACTCAAGCTCTCGGTGAACATTACAGTGCTCATACCCACTCACCGAGAAGATTAGTGGGGTTCAGCATGGCAGACCATTGCGGCGCTACGTTTTGCCGACAGCCGCCTAACGTCGCCTGTATCCGTAAATTCTATACTATCACGGCGACTGACGTACAGCAAGATCAAGCCATCTGATCCACGTCAATCGAAATGGCAAAGAAGGGTAGGCACATACTCTCAAGATGACCCGACCCAATCAGGCTGTTGCTGACTCTCTTCTCTTACAGCCAAGGCTCGCCTGGTGCATGCGCGCCTCGTCTCCATGGCCATGACTGGCTTCTTCTATACCTTCAAGCGTCCCAGAACCGCACCCATGATGAGCATGTTAAAATACGATCCCATCGGTACGGCCTGACATACTGAAAGCACCTGGATCCATCAGCTAATCCTGTCAATGGCAGTGCGTAAGAAGGTGTTGTTCCTTGAAACCAAAAAGAGGAAGTGAAAGCCACCCACCCACGCTCCATCATACCTTGTTCGGTACAAGAACCCAACATCCGAGTTTCTTGCGTGCGCTAGAATTGGCTCTTCGACTGCAAGCCACCACGTACGCGCCATGTAACACTACACTAGAGAGCATCGCCGGAGTTTTGGGCATCAGGATCTTGCCGCTTCGAAATGCGACTATACATGTACAACATAGATCACAATATTGCCCTTATGGATATGGCTGCATTCGTATGCCACTGAATTCAACGACCAGAATATCATGTCACTGTGCCTGCCTTGTGCGTGAACTCTGCCTACCTAGGTATTTGGATACAAGTGATAGGTGCAAATTATCATCCCATCCACCATTCACGCACTATCTTCTTCAAACCACCAAATGCCCACCATGATTATTCCACAAAGTTAAATTCTAATTACCTATGCTCCCCGGAAGTTTAAAGGTCTAGTAATTGAAGAAACCTCGAATTCCCTCAGACACACAATATCACTGCATCATGGCGATTACCTGCGGTCTTTTCGTTTGTAAGCATATTAGTTCGACTGCTTCGAGTACGTCTTTCGGATCACATGGCGTGTTCGAAGCAATAAAGGCCTGTCCGAACTCTTAGGTTGCGAGTCGGCTGGTGCTTCCTCCGACTTGACTCGTTTGTTAGGAGATGCGATATGGTCTTCCTTGTCCACAAAGGAGATACTGTGCTTTTTCCCGATTCCACCGTCATCCTTGCCATATGGCAGAATTTCTTTGGCAAAATCTTCCATAGTTGGGAAGTCCCAGTTAGGACGTGCAGACTTTGGCTGGATCAAACCCGACCGAATCTGTTCAACCATCTCGGGGTTACTACAGTCTGTAGCCGAATTGACTTTAGCTATCACAGGCCTGTTGTACTGACTTTGATTTGCAGGTGGTCTGATAGTATCGGTTTCCTGCGCCGAGGCAGTCGAAAGTCGTAGGATAGATCGGGGGGCAGAGCTTTCTCGGCGCCTCGTTTGCTCCTGTGTTACCGAGGGCGCGGGCGCCGGTGAAGATGCTTCCAATGCCGGACTGGCTACCACGACTTTACGACGATATCTTTCTCCCTGGTAATGTAAATCAAGAGTAGTGAGGTCACTCAGACTGGCTGATCCCTTCCTGTCAGTACTCTTCTCTTGACCACACGACGTAGACTCTTCAGGAACGTGCTCTTTAAAGTAAGAGGACTGAGTTCTAGTCTCGCCCCCTCGTGGTGCATGAGAGCCGACAGGTTGCGGTATAACACCCAGTTTCTCATTAACCCAGTGGCGCTCCTTGCTCAGGTAAAAGGCGGTAGATTGCATTACCTGATTAAGATCAACCATCTTGTTGAACGTGGTGTTAAGATTTTCCACCCTGGGAACCTGCTCGGTCATTCCTTCTAGCTGGTTCCTCAAAGCATCAATTGCTTTGAGGTCTTGGATCTGTCTCTGGAATAGTTCTGCATTTAGACCGGACCCACACTCCAGAGTAGCAAGCTGTATTTGTAGATCGTGGGTTTTCTTGCGTTCTTCAGCTAACGTCTCGCGCAACAACTGAGATTCTGGACCACTCGATGACATCCCTTCGAGTTGAAATTTGACTTGTTGAAGATGAGCCTCTACTGCTGCCTGCATAGTTTCAGACTTGGAGATCTCTTTCTCTGAGGTAGCCCTTTCCTCCTCAAGCTTTGTCGTAAGCGAAGTTTTGATATCACAAATAGTTGCTTGCAAGTATTCTTTGGCCTGCTCGCCGCTCTCAAGCATGGAAGTTTTCATGAGATCGAGCTTCTTAGACCATTCTTGAGAGATCTGGTGCAGAGTTTCCTCCAGATCCCTGATCTTTGATTCACGGTCTTGAAGCTGTTTGGCTAACTTGTTGTCAATATGAGTCTGGAACCCTTCTTGCCAAACCGAATGGCCGGTAGCAAGTCTGGCTAAGCTTTTATTTGTTTCATCGCAGGTCTTCTGGGTGGCAAGAGTTTTGACAGAAATATCGCCTAGATGCTCAACAAGAGTCTGGTGTGTTTTCTTATGCCACTGCTGACCTTTTGATTGAGTCTCCTGTTGATCGGCGATGTTGTTATGCAGCTCATCAAAGTGATCCTGGATGATGTCCTGAAGAGACCCGGCTGACTGTTTTGCATCGTTTTGAAACGAGATTATCTTCTGCATCTCAGACATCAGACTGGAAGCTTGATTAGAGCGCGAAAAAAATGAAACGAGAGATAATAATCACGTACCGGGAGATAATGTTCGTTTCTAACTTATCCGCCATCATCTTGACTTCTTCATTCGTCATTAGGCCATCACTGCGCGACTCCAAATGGTCGTTCATCAGCTCGAGTCTACACATTAGTTAGCAAGATTCTTTCGGGAGACATGTTGACTTACTTCTCCAAAAGGGTGTTTGTTAGACTTTCCTGTTTCTCACTCCACTCATTGTACTTCTCGTTACTTTCTCTCAGTGAGGACATATCAGAACGAAACGTTTTCACCTCATCCAGTAAGTTTGATTCCGTTTTCAGACGGTTCTGGAGTTCAATGGCTGCTTCCCTTTCTCGATTTATCTCCTTCTTGTGATTTTCAAGCCTCAGTTGCAGCTCGGAAATTGTGTGGGTTTCTAAGCTATACCGTCAGTCTCTGGTTGTGATACAGCATAATCGGTGATCTTACGCTTCTGTGCTTCTTGCTCAGACTCAGATCGATATTTTTCAATGCAAGATTTGAGTTCTTCGCGCTTCCTGTGACTGTCCTCCAATGCTAGCTCAACTGCTTTGGCCTCTTTCTCGCGCCTATCCCTCTCCTTTTGCAGCTCATCGTTCGCTTCTTTGTGAAAATTGCGAACCCTTGAAAAGAGATCCTGCTGTTCTTCAATAGCTTCATTAAGCTTTGCTCGGTGTTTGCGATACTTTTCATGAGTGGCTGCCTCGTGATCTCGAGATTTGATTAAGTCGGAGCGAAGAGACTCAATCTCACCATGCAATCTTTGAGTTTCCTTTTCCGCCAGTGATCCTTCTTCTTGCAACTTGTCAAGGCGACTCTTCGAATCCCCAATCGCGGAATCTTTTTCCGATAGGAGTTGCACAGACTCGTCTAAAGCCTTCTGAGTGTGCTGCAATTTATCCTCAAGAATTGTAATCTCCTGAAGGGCCTCCTGACGCTCAGCTTCAGCGATCTGTATGCACTCATTCCAGTATTCAGCCACGTTCTGCATTGCAATCTTCTTTCGGTCAGGCTCAAATGTTGGTCGAGGATAGACTCTCTGTTTAGCTGAGCGTTTTCTTGAGATATTGCTGCTCCTGGAAGCTGGGCGATCATTGTTTCTGTCGGACACTCTATGGTATTTAGATGCCGATGGGGGCTGAGTCGGCCAGTGACCACGGGATACACGATTTCGGGACTTTGTAGTGGTCATGGGAGTACGGGGAACAGGTGCCTCCAGGTCACCACAAACACTGGAAGAGGGCGCTTGATGTGAGACTCGGTCAACACGGGTAATATGTGGAAGGGGAAGTTTTAGATCTTCAAGTTTGCGTCCTAGACTTGAGCCTTAGCGGGAATGGCCATTAAGCTTCGTGATTTGTAACTTACCATGGCCTTTGATGTGAGGTAGAGAAATTTTCGCCTGTTTTCCCAGCTGCTGAGAAACTTGAGCTTTGGTAGCTCCTTTACTGAAGCGAGAAGCATCCAAGATAGATCCTGTGTCTGTTGGAGGTGGTGCGTTTATATCAGAAGCTTCTGATATGTTTTCATGAGAGAGTCCAGAGCTATCGATACAGATGACTGATGCTTCACCAGGGCTTTCTTGTGTAGAAGGTTTCCCCAATGGAATTATGGTGTGACTTGAAGAATTATCCGATCGACCAGTGAGGTTTTCTTCATGATGATGAGAAGAAATCTCGGAGAGAACCTTGCCCCCTGTTAGACCAAGCTCAGGGAGATCTAAAGGTGCCGCAGGCCTATGGATATGGACAGGGGCGTGTAGTGGACTGGGTGGAGAGTGTTTAGTAGGAATTTTTGTAGGCATAGGGAAGAATTGGGAAGTATCAGCTGATTGAGACTGCTCAGGTTTAGGTATCCGCGAGAACTGTCCAGGACGGGGAGGTTTCTTTTCGGCAAAGCAGAAACCTACGGCCATTGTTGATGTCGAAACCTCCTCTCTTGGTATCGAGAATCTCCTGAGATGAAGCTGATTCAAAAATGTATTCGGGGCGGCCTGGGAATCCGGGATGACCGATCCGAGGCTATTGAAATCCCTTTCATCTTCAACAGGTCCAAAAGAGATCTGGCTGCTGCTTCTACTGAATGATGCTCTGGGTCTCGGGTCTGGTGAGGCGGCCATCTGCGCCTGAGTAGCCGGTAGGCCAGCCAGACCTCACGGTTTACAAAGATAGAAGCTCCGTGTTACGTTGAGATGTAAAAAGGGTATCTTCGGCTCTGAGCGTGGGGGGGGGATGTGATAAGTTGAAAATGACAACGTGAGTTGGCAGAGAAGAAAAATTATTCCCCAAACTTTCCATACCTTAGGCTTGCTTGAACCCCCTTCTTCTCTCAGCCATCCTTCCAACATAAATGTTGGAAGGTGTTTATGATGCGGCTTCCATTTAGAGTTTCAGCCAAATGATTTTAGAGAAGCTGCACCTGCCTGGACCGTATAGGCACAGTGATTCATTGCCCATTCTGTCCCTTAGTGCCTGCCCTCGAAAAGCTTGGAGCAGGAGGAACATCGGAAAAGACACCTTGAGGCGGTAATTGCCTTAGTAGGCAGTAGCGAAGGTAGTTACTCGCGTTTCCTAAACCGTTGAGTTATAGGCCGCGTTCCTTCTTCTGCCTCTGAGGTGTAGGAATTCAACTACCGTACGAATTATTAAGAGGATTTTGACCTTATACTTCTGAGGGGGTGAAGGAATACGTAAACTGATAACCCTCCTATAATCACCCTGTTTTCACTCGTGGTCTGACACCATCCTCCCAGGTAGTGTAAATAACCTCCTTAACTGTATTAGTCAAGCTTATTATCTGGCTTCATTTGTATGAGAATATTCGAGACAGAAAGAGTGGCGTGTTCCTTTCTTAACTTCCATCAACTTGCACCTCGACTAAACTACCAATAAGTCGCATTGGGAGATGCTCTAGGCAAATTGTGAATGTGACTCTATGCGGTGGTGCTTTGCACTGACTCAAACACGTTGGTGTCATATACGATCTCTGGCTATTATACAAGCTTTCAACATACACGGAATCGAAAGAAGGGAACTGTAAAGGAGGCCTCGTTTTGTATCACACAGCATGGTTGCATCACCCTGAGCAGGGCCATGAATCTATTTCAACTACTAAACCGAGCGCTTATACCAGCGAGACCAGATCTAAGATGATGCAACATCGCATCGCCAAGTTTTTCGCTTGGAAGCAAAATCTAGAACGGCGGTTATCTGGAGTTCAGCGTATTCTCTTCTGGCCAAGATCGATCTCAAACGCTGTCAAAACCATGACAACGGCTGCAGGTCAACTTACACGATAAGCATATAAAGAACCAACAACGACCCCTGGCGCTTCGGTCCAGAAAAGGACGCCAACAATGCATGGGCCACCGCTAGTTGATCATTGTCAACCGCCGTTATCACCGGCCCAACATCACAGAGTGAAACGAATATCCAACAGCCACATGCACTACGACTTAATCCCCCAAACTAAGGCTTTGCAGAACCAATCCGGCGGCTCATCACTGTGAAAAATATGAAAATATTCCCTTGCGCACAATAACGGCCCTGCATTAATCACCCTCTGGCGCGTGACGAAGTACAGGCATCAAGGTTGATAAAGTCCGTATCTGAAGTCTTATTGGCTGGACCCCTGTTTGAGGCTTCGCCGCTCAGCGCTTCGAGCTGGATTGTCACCAATCACAGATACGCGTGTTACTATATCGCGGTTCCTGCTGCTATGCTTGAGTCTCGGCCCCGTGATGGAAATCCAATGATGATTCGTCTTGAATACTCGGGACTTGAGAGCCAAGTCGGTATCAAGGATGCCAGGGTCTGAGTACTACGCTTGTGGAGGATGAGAAACCAAAGATTTGGGGATGTATATACAAGTGACTGCCCTCGCCAAAGAGGCGGTATTCTTGAAAAATTCCTAACCTTCTATCTTAATTACATGGTATTTTTACTTTTTCATATACCCCAGGTTCTGTGAACCTTCTTGTGCAGCTTCTCGAGCAGCCCATATCCTTACACCAGCTTACACGAACCCAAAGACAATGTCTTCAACAAGTAACCCTTTTCCCCTTGCGTCGGAGAGCTATGATGATAGTGCTCCAAGTGCCGACTCTGGCACTGAGGCGGGTGCTGCCGGTGACAGCTCAGGCAACTCCGTTTCTATCTCTCAAGGCGGCATGATTGCTATCATCGTTGTCGTTGTTGTCGTTAGTTTGATCGGCAGTAGGTTACCTCTCCTCCTAATAGTTTGCATGCACTGACTTTATTATAGTCTCCACAGCCGCTCTCTTTTTCATAGCAAAGAGGCGCGAATGGACAATGAGAGAGACAATCAGGAAGTCCGCCCGCAAAGTTGTTACAGCTCTCACACCGCGGAGAACAGAGTTCCCTTCATCAGTCAAAGACGGGCCTGTTCCGTCTCATCGTAATCGTACACGGATTGCTGATGATGATGTCCCCCCGACACCGAGAATTCGACCTGAGGATCTTGAAAAGGGTCTAGCTCAAGCCAAGGCAAAGCGTAAGGAGAAGAAGTGGTTGAAGAAGTGAAAAAGCAGCAGCAGAAGGAGATCCTCATTGTGGTGTGCAACTGGCAGTCACGGTGGCAGGAGTGGTCATAGAAGTTGTCAGCCACGTATTTGATGGTTGTGGTCTCAAATTGGTGTTTCCAACGGACAGGATCCGGGTATCATCCATGTATAAATAGTAACCTTCCACGCATGGGCTGTCTCATCTTTACTCCACGAACTGAGCATTAACGCCTTTGCTATTTTGATAATGAAATCCAAGCGCCTGTTTTGTCTTTCTCGTTTCTTAGATCCGTCTAAACGTGTTGCCACTGGCGCTGCGTCGAGCAGCTCCCGTTCGCTTGTCCCGGGGTTCAGCAGGCAGCTCCTCCTCCCTCTTCTTTTGCTTTCTCCTTGACTCTGGAATGAAGGACATTTGACGCTCGCCAACAACTTCTCCTCTGGCCTGGTGAGTGCGCCCCGACTTCTGCTGTCTCGAGCCAAGCGCCGTGTCCTTGACAGCCCGTCCCTGGTTGCTGGTTGATGACACACGCATGACAACGTCTTCGTCCTTGGTCTTTCGCCTTGGTGCTGGGACTGTCTTCTCCATATCTTCATCACTGGACGCATCATCGTCCGAGTCCTTGCCCTGATAACGGGCCGGAGCCTTCGAATCAGCCTGCTGTCCCACCGCAGTGCTTGGGTTTAGAGCACGGAACTCTCCAGTGGTCTCATCCACCTGGAAGGCTTCATCCTCAAACATCTTGCTGAAACGGGAATCGCCAAGAACACCAACATTGGTGTCAACCTCAGCTCTGTTCTCTTGCTTCTTGAGAATCTTGTCCACCATCTTCTGGTTGACCTTGACCTTCTTAGTACCCCTGATTCTGCTTGCGCGTTCCTTCTCGACCTTATCCTTGATACGCTTGGTCCTCTCCTCTTCCCAGACGTATGGGTTAGCAATCAGTCTAGCCTGCTCGTACAGCTTGGAGGCCACAAAGTATCCGTGCATGTAAGGTCGAAGTAGGTTTGTCTTTCCAACCAGGTGGGACAAGCTCAGCTGCTTCAGTTCGGGTAGTGTCAAGAACTTGTAGTTGTCGTATGTTTCGGTGTGCACCTCTTCCGCCATTTCTTCGACCATGTTATCCAAGAATGAGCACCATTTAGGAGCGGGACCTAGTTGGGGAACGAAGAACGCATGCTGCTGCTTGCCTTCGTTGGCTGTCATGATCATACCAGTATTCTTGCACCATGCAACGTCGTTGATGTCCACGATAGGCTCCACGGACGTCCAAGGCTCTCCTGTCTCCTCATCCCATAGCTTGATGATGCGCTTATCCGCTGACAGGATCTTCTTTTCTTGTGATGCCGTCGTCATATGAATGAGCTTATGCACAGGGAAACCGTATCCTTGATCCTTCTTCATGAGGGGCACGGGTCGTCGTAGATCGAAAATCTGCATCATGCCACTGGAAGCACCCGTAACAATAGAAAGGCCTGAAGGACTGAAGTCCAATGCTGTAACCTCACCTTCGTGGCCTCCTAGCAAGGCGACCCTGGACTTGGATCGGGGATCCCAAAACTCAACTGTTCCTATTGAAGTTCCAAAAGCGAGCAGGTTGTGGGTATTCTCAGCGATAGCAGCCGTGTTGACGCTGCCAACCCCGATACCTCCTTGTAAACCGCCCCCAGTAAGTTCATCGTCGCCACCAACATCGACCTGATATGACTTCATGAAGCGTCCCAGCTCAAGGTTGAGGCGGAACACCTCGCCCTTACCATCGCTATCCAAGCCCACGGCTGGCACAAGAGCCTCGGTAGATTGCCGGTCGTAGACAAGAGCTCGACCATATCTGGGAAGACGGACTTCATAATGGCATCCCATGGGAGTGTGGAATTCGAGGCGGCGATCGGTCTGAAGGTGAAGGGATTTGGAGTAATCGGTTGACAGGAGCTCAAATGAGTGGTTGAGGGAGTTGGTATGACGAGCGAAAGACAGCGACAACTGAGGTAGGTTATGAACATGAATCTGCGGCTTGTATGTGCCTGTACTCATGATCCAGTCACCATCCTCACTGACACGGATACAGTTACTGGCCTCTTCGAACTCGAAATCTTGCAGAAGCTCGACACGATTCTGGTATTCGGCATCGTCCTTCAAACTTCGCTTTCTGCGTCGCGCAAGCCAGTCGGGCAGAGGTCGGGCACTAGATGCGCCCGAAATTGTGTATACGGGAACGGTTCCCGGATTTGAAAGCTTCATGATGGCGGTGTTACAGCAAAACTGCACTGACGAAACTTGTTTGTCGTGCTGAGAGGAATAATGCAAGTTTTGCGATTCACCCGCTGATGCGCCTTGGACTTGGAAAAAAATCAAGGTGAAGAAAAACGACGCCCCACTATCTTCGGTGTGCTCGGTGACTCTCGGTAAGGGACCCCCGTGGATATCTCAGGCAGAGGGGAAATGTATATATACACTCTAACTGTTTATCTGGGAATGTTACTAACAAAACCAATCTAGTCATTTGGAACCCAACAGAGAGATAGATGTTATAATTTGATAGTCTATGATATTACTTGCCTCAAGTTGTACATAAACGTCAAAGTTCTAAGGGCCAACTCTCTACGGACTGTTGATCTTCTCTTCCCCTAGCCTAGCCTAATTCGCTCCTATTCAGTCCCTTGAAATTGGTTGCCCGTTCCTTTACTGGTACTCCCCCGTTAAACCCGGCCAACAAACCACTTGATTGACCCCGATTAAAAGTACTCCCCATCCCAGCTGAGGCCCTTGCTCTTCCGCCTCCACTGAATTCCCACCTCCGCCAACGCCTAGTTTGTCGCGACAGACATCATCAAATATCGAACTGGCTTAGACTATCACCATATCGTTTCCTTACGTCCAAAGAACACAACATAACGCTAATAACTTAGCTGTTACTTCTTTCAGCAATATTTCGAAGAATCAACTCAGCATCCGAGCCATTTTAGCTCTCCTTGGCACCATCCCCGAGCTACGAGTCTGCGACTCAGCACAAGTGTCTGGCCCGTTGAGATGGAGTCTGGGGAGTCGACTGCCCCTACCAGTACCATCCAGACAGCCATATCTCGACCACTTCTATTATCCTGAGGCTCGACTACAAAGAAGAAACAACGCAGAGTGTCGAGCCCTTTTAGGCTTGGGCCTCGCCGTCGTTCCTAAGGCCGCATTTACGGTTGCGACTTCGGAACGGCGAGGAAGTTGTCGCAATGGAGACCAGTGAATATGAGACGAATACCTTGTCGATAGTATGTTTGAGTTACCCTTATACTTCTAACCTTCCTCCGGAAGCATTTCTTTATCTAACTTTGGACCTTTCAGAACAACATCGCGTCGGTAGCCTTTCGCATCTACGAGCCTCCTCCTGACCAATCGCATGCCTTCCAATCATCCGCTCTCGAGATTCAAAGTTCCCTTCGCGACCAAGGAAAGCTTGTTTCATACGATGCCGACCGAGTAGGAATATGGATCTTCCAAATCGTCAGCAAAGATGGGACGAGCAATCTCGTCAATTCCGCCCCAGGATCTAGCCTGGAAGCTTCAGGCTACACATTAGGGATGGTTGAGGAGGGTACCCTTGAACCAGTAGCTTTACAGAAGAGCCGCATCCCTGGAAACACCACGCAGAATGCCCCGAATAACACAGCGTCAACCTCATCTCCGGCCGAGTCAAATAGCCGTAACCCTTTGATTTCACCAACTCAGGTCGCTGGAGGGGCTTTGCCAGACGGAGGGTCTCAATCTTCAGCTCAGGCTACCGACATGAAGACGCCGCGGATAGTGCCAAAGATTATCTACGAACAGTTCATAGTCGCAGTCATTTCCTCGATAGCGTTTGCTTTCTGTAGTCGGTCTATGGCCATACCACTGAACTACAGGACAATGTTGATTCCACCTTTGCAAGCCGATGCGAATGAACGGGAAAGGGGCTCATTGCAGGCTGATCCCGTCGTTGGCACATTCAAGACATATCTCACTACTACGGGCTCTCTTGTTGTCAGTCTCATGTTCTCTTACTGCAAGAACCTGGCGACAGTGGAAGATGTTCTCACAGGTGATTCCTCGTCGCCAAGTAGTTCAGTGCTGGCTGCCCCTTATGGAGTTTTTGCAACAAAACAGAACTTTGCCAACGGGGACGGTTCGGATCGAAGTCTAGCACAGACACCTAATACGCAAGCTTTGAGTGTGAGGAGTATTCCAGATACAAATGATTCGCAATGGAAGCACTCATGCCTCAAAGCACTCGAATACTGTGGGCTCAACCCATCTCAATTCAAGTCGAGCCCCTGGGTCAACCTTCTTATTTCCAAGCCGGCTGCGCAAGATGCGGAAGGGGAACCTAAGCGATCACGGGCAACAGTTCCCTGGCCAGGATCACTCTGCTTTCGAAAGAAGCCACTGGAAATGTCAACAACTCACCGTGTTGGCGACACAATGCTCAGTGGCCACGAGGAATGCCACGATCCCTTGGGAGATGCTCGTGGATGGTTCGCCGGTGCGTCTGAAAGGGAAGAGAGAATCTCCAAACGCAGAGCTGAGCGAATGTATGCTGTCCCTAAAGAAGTTAATGGTGCGAATCCCCTAGTTCAAAATCTCAATGGGCAGTCTCCTTTGACCATGAGGCGACCTAGCACCGCTGCCGCTGGTGTCATGTATCCAACACCCCCCGACGCGATTCAACAACACATCGGCATTACCCCCTCCTTGGATGGAGCGATCTCAAGTCCTAACAACCCGCCCCCAACCCTTGCAGTTGTTGATGCTGATATCACGATGCCAACAGCGACACCGATGCCTGATGCTGAGAATGACGCCTGGGGGGGCCATCACGAACAGAAGAGAGAACGAAGCGACAGCAACGCAATGGGCGATTCTGACGATGTAATGAACGACTTGGGCGAGGATGTGTTCGGGGACCACGATGTAACAGAGGATGACTTTAATTTCTTTGACGGCCCTGACAGCAACGATCTGGACATGGACATGCCAGATTTGCAACCAGCTCCTACTGCACCTGCGCCCCAGGTAATGCCTCCGCCGGTATTATCGCATCCACATCCACACCCGCATCCGCATCCACAGCCACACCCGCATCCGCATCCACAGCCACAGCCACAGAAAGTCATAGAGCCGCAACCTGAAGTTAAACCAAAGCCAAAGACTAATGATTCTGTCTTTGCTAAGCCAGAACTGAAGCATGCCAGGAGCTCGCTCAATGAGGAGCTTAATCACAGAATCAAAGTTGAGCGACCAGATACTGCCAAGCGAGGGTCTAGTCCATTTGACCCTGCAACCGTGTTCAAGCGAGTACGGGCCTCGTTGTCCAGCCCTACCAAGGATGATTTTGCTGTCCAGCCACCTCGGAGAAAGAGTAGTGTCTTTGAAAAGGTCGAGTTTGATCCTAAGATCCCTCTGATCAACAAAAAGTATGAGCATGGTGGTGCATTCGACTTTTCAAAGGACCAGAGTAATGGAGATTCGAGGCCGAGTGCCCATAATCTTTCTCGAGATGAGTATCTCGAAGGGCAAGGAAAGCTGAAGCAGACATCCAAATCACTTCTTGGGAACTCTCTCATCAGAAGTTTGACTGGTATTGACGCATCTACTACCCATACAACCCCCCAGAGACTCAACGGGCATGATTGGATCTCTGAGGAGAGTGATCTTGAGTCAGACGGAGAAGATGTAAGTTCGCTTTCTGGTGGTCCAGTTTCTCCCGTCAAGTCCAGTATTAAACGAACCGTCGTGGATGATGATGCTCTTTCACAAGCTACAACTTCTAGAGAGACAGAACTGCTAGATGATTTCACTGATGAGCAACTTGCGATCGAGCTCCCAAAACTGTCCAAAACCGAATCGCCAGAAATGCTGCTAAACCGTTTCTTTTTGGACCCAGAGCCACTCAACGTGGACGTAGGCCTTTCCAACCACGACTTTGTTGAGATTGCGCAAATCATCACTGAACAGGCTGCTACCGGGCGACTTGAAATCGGCATCGAGCATAAGGCTGAGTCTTCTGTCTCCCTGGCGACTATGAGAAACCATGAGCTCAATATCGCTCGCAACTCCTTGCAACTTCTTCACGATGTCATGCCTTCGAATTTGGGTACCCCCACGGCCGTGCGGTTGAAAGCGCTGCTGGAAATTCAAGACCTCCCCCTTGTAGGACAACCGAGCCGTCTCCAGCCCAGACCGATTCCGGGCAGAGATCCCAACGCTGAGCAATTGCGCGCAAACAATCTATACCAGATTCCTGTACCTCATCTGGAAGTGCGCAGATCAGAAACGAAACTCTCAGTACTTCCATCATCCATGTCTTTCTGGGAAGGTCTCGGGCTCTCACCTTCGTGGGGGACAAAGGACATTTCCGCTCTTTGCATCTTTCCAGGCTGGAAGGGGATGTCGGACCATGTTGAAAGTTTCCTCGGTCGCTTGAAGAGTGTGTATGAATCGTTGAAACTTGGCACTCTCAACAACCTGCCGTTGTCTGGAGACTGGGACGATGGCGTCTTGCCATATGAGGTTGATAGGATCTCGACTTCACCTGACGCAACCGTAACTGGTCATGGCTCTGCTCTTGTGGAAAGCATGGAAGTGCTCCGAAGCTCTCTGTCAGAGTTAAAGTCCAAAGACAAGAATCTGGTCATTTACTTTGTTTACTCGCCAGATAATCCGGCTTCTATCATCGAGGCTTGCACAGCTTTCTACCGATGCTTTGATGAGTATAGCGACCTTTTAGCAGCTCGCCGAGAATCTCCACAGAACGAGCTGGTGCTGCAGCTTGTTTCGTTAGATATGATATCTTCCACAACATCGCTAGTCGTCCCGACTCCCGCAGAAATGATCAAGCTCTGCATAGAGACATATGATAGGTGCACTTTGTTTTTGGACACTGAATTCGGTGGACCTACACCTGCACCGGCAGTTATGCTCGAACAGCCTCCACCTCGGATGATTGACTTCAAGCTCACAACGTCGCCTTCTCAGTCCCTTATGCATGAGAATTCCTGCTTACATGTTGGATATGCTGAAAGTCTTGATGGTCGATGGATTACAGCTGCATGGACCGACAACCGTGGACAACGACAAGCGACCACGTCCTATTCGATCACTCGGAGCAGAACACCGGATCGTTCCGTCTTCCAACATAAGGCTGCTATTATAGCCGAGATCTGGGCGACTACGTTGACCATGATATCAATCTGGAAAGTTCATTGGCGAGTGATCATCACCAAGTCCGGGGTAATGGACCAGAGAGAGGTGGAGTGGTGGCAAGCAGCCTCAACGCTAGACGACAAACATTCATTCACCATGATAATCATGTCCGTCGATACCAATCCGTCTCTGCAGCTGGTCCCGCCAATCGTGAAGATTCCTCATGCGGCAACCTCGGCGTTCTACTCGACACCAGTATCCACACCCCAGGCTAATATTGTTTCGCCGGAGCAAACCACGACTCCGGCAACGCCTATGCGTGATGCTAGCACGTTAGCTGCTACACCGACCGCCGAGGGTGCTGCAGAAGCAGAGGCCGATTCCTTCCTGATTGATGCCAATGACCAGACATGGGGTGCCATCGTCGGACATCGACTCTGTAACTCTACTACGTTACTGGAAGTGAGGCCGGCACTTGCCAGCGGGTATTTGATTAAAAAAACAGGAACAAAGCTTGAAGACCCCCCAGTCGTGATGGAGGTCAATCTTGTTCACACAGAGGCTACGCCTAGAGCGTACGAACCTCTTCTAAGGGAAATGTTGTGCTATTTTAGGGGTCTCGGAACCCTAGCCAGAGCACGAGGTGTTGTAGATCGCGAGATGGATGTTCGACCTTGGCATGTTGCAGCAGCAGAGAAGGGCGTGCGGGCGCTGCATCTACTATTATGATGATAAGGCATTGGGAGGCGTCGTTATTGGTAGTTGGCGTGTAGATTGTTGGTGTAAGGCGTTTTTGCTTTGTGGTGCATATTTATGATTGGGTAAGCTATTTATGATTCGAATACACACCGGCCTTCTGTTGCCAGTTTCAAGCTCGCCTCTTGATTTATTGGGATCATCATCTAGTAGGCTGTTGATACTAACGATAGCCCAGTAGCCAACCGGACATAAGTAAATTAAGAACAAAACGCCATATATTCAGCTGTCTAGCAATGACTGCAGGTGTAAAACAAAGAGCAGAAAACATATAAGAAAAAAAAAACACCAGTATATTATTAAAGCTATGTGTTTTTAGCTTTTGGTGCTCAAGGTATTCCTTGGACTGGGTATCTTACGAGCAAGCCATTGTTATTGAGGAATTTCAAACCAATCTCTCTCGTCCGACCCATCTTGACCCTTTCGACGCCAGAGTTGTCTCTCAACGTCCCATTCCCAGAAACGATGACCCGGGTGCGTGGCGAAATCGTCGTTCTGAGACTCATGGGTAATGTTCTGGTCTTCCACCCATTCAGGGGTGCTCACATGGGTATCTGCTGAAGCTGTGTCTACCAGAGACCAGCCATGGAATTGGAAACTGTGAGAAGGAACTTGAGATGCTTCAGTTGACAACTCCCAGGCAATGTTGTCACTGGGGTCGACCAGACTTTCAGCATCCGAAGGCTGCAGCGAGGAAGTCCTCTCTCTGTGCAATTTGTCGTTGGGCGGCAAGATCCATTTCCCATCTGAATCAGACGTGTTGGAAGAGAGATCAAAAGATCCGCACAGAGAGCCAGTGCTAATCCTTGATAGTCCTTCGGGTTGTTCTAGCTCTGCAGCTACGGTTTTGTAGAGGGGGCTTGGGTTTTGGGCTCTTGTGCGGCAGCGAGCCACTAGCTGTTCGAGGGTTTCTTGAGATTGTTGATTCTTGGGAATTATGCCTTGACTCTTAAAGTCTTCCCAGGTATTGAATTGGAAGGGTAGGGCTTCTTCTTGACAAGAGGTACTTGACCCTTGCTCTTCTGATTTAGATCCCTCGGAATGTGCTGGGGGAGTGAGGTGGACACTCTGGTACAATTCCTCAGGGTCATCACCAAGGACGAGGTCTTGCTCTAACCCAGGAATGACATGAACCTGACTCGTCTCCAAGTCTTGTTCAGAGCCAGATAGAGCCCATGAGATTTCTACCACAGAGGGGAGCCCATAAGCATGTTTCTCGCTTGCTCCCAAAAACTTCTCTGCTATTTTCTTGGAGACAAGGCCATAGGCTCTGCCGTAGAGTATGGCACTGATTTGCAAAGGGCCCTGGGACTTGTTTCTTCGTTTGGTGAGGTTGGGATCGTTGGCAGAAACTGGCCGGCAGTTGATGATCACTAGTTGAGTGAAAACATCTGACATGTCTTCGACTTAGCGGGTGGGAGAGTATATTCAAGGTCCTGTTCTGAAACGAGTGAGCAGCCCCAGAGGGGATATGAGGATGGAAGAGGTCCAAGACTTGTAGGAAATATCGAGTGAGGCTCCAGTGTCAGACACATCACGGCAGTCAGCGGGGACCGAGGTTAGCAGAGGGAGTGAAATGGACCTTTTAACATTGTGAAAATAGAATGAAATTATGGTCAACGACTAGTTCTAGCCAAGTCCAGTATACTAACGCCCGGCAACATAATGAAGGATGCATAACGTGAAGCATTTGGATCAGCATTGTTGTCTTGGAACAAATCAGGCTGAGAGGGAATGGGGAATGGGGGATTTCCGATTGAGAAAGCCACGTAGTCACCCACCTGTGAGTTGTCACATTCACCGATATCACATTGCATAAATCACATGGGAATTCGGGGCTAATGCAGAGGACTGATTGTGAAATACAAAGCGAGGTGCCCAGGTCCTCGAGTCTGTACTTTTACACGGACAGCGAGACGTCACTGGTGATATAACCCCCATCATCCTTCAGCTTCAAGAGTTACAATTCCCTAAATAGGGACCACCCTTACCGTTGCCTGACCTATGGAACCCTTGTATATGACCGTGTCTGCCCTGCTGCTGCTATCTTCACTTTGTGATTGTTCAAGTAATGCTTTACTTGGTCGACCTCAGCCAACCACGGCTCGATATCGCTCACTGAACCAGTTGATTGCATAATAGCATGGCTCCTTGATTCTGCAGCCAGGGTGGGTTGAAAGAGAATGCCACTTTCTTATAGGTGCACATGGCCCTCCTAGCTACGTTATATCACAACTGTGTAGTGGCTCGTCTGGCTGAGGGAGTGTTGTCTTTGTGGTTTTCTCTGCCACGTATCTACCATGTAAATTCCCTTCATGGAACTGCCATCCATGTTCTTGCCGGTACTTGATGAGGCTCAACGGATCTAGCGTATGATAAGATCAGGATTTAGAGCCTAATTTGAGGCCCGAATAATCTACTATACTGCTCCTCTTCTTCATCTGCCTCGCCAGCGTTTGCTTGGGGTCTCAGCGGTGACTTGAGTTTTCTCCCTTCTCTGCTCGCTTGATATTCTTCCAGGTGTTGTCGAAACTCTGACTTAGTGTGCATACTTAAACGTCATCACGGCCAAGACAAGTATCGATGCTGCGCCATGCTGGTGCGATCACATTATCCCAAAAAGAAATCGTTGAGAAAAGGTTTTAAGAGTCTCCTGCGTGGACCTCTAGAGAAACGTGTGAAGCCTTCACGCACTGAACTCCAGAAGGCAGAGAAGGAGAAGAGAGAGAAGGAGAAGGGAAAGTCACGTACCCAAGCATCCGCATCATCGACATCGACATCGGCTTCGGAAGCACATCTGTTACCAGAAACACCGAACCCTATTTTAGAGAGCAACGTCGAAAGCCCCGTGGTTCAGAGGCAGATATTTATTAGAACAAACAACAGCAACATCGACGAGTCCGACATCACTGCCATCGACCCTGAGGGTCAATCTCAGGCACGAACCCTTTATCCTTCGGAATACAACACTCTCGTTACCTCAACTCCCTATTCTGAGCCATACTCGTTACCAATATTAGAGCAGGACATCCAGTATACTGCTCCCAGTTTTACCTCCTCTATCACCCAAGCATCTGACTTGGAGTTTGATATCAATGACAGCTTTACCCTGCCAGAGTCAAACCAGACCAGGACACAATTTGGGTTAGTTATTCACTACCGTTTTCATCCTTTCAACTTGGCTAATATACTTTCTAGTGCTCCCTCTATCCAGAGCCCACTAGTATCAGACTACAACCAAGACTTTGGTAACCACTCCGGCCTTGCTTGGCCTTCAGACATGGGACGAGACATGCAACATGAACTACCGCCCTCTGTCCCCATTTTCTCCCCCTCTTCTTCTGCTGGACAGGATTTGAGTCGGGTCAAAGCAACATATGATGGCGGCTATGCAACCCGCCAAGTGGTCACATTCGATGGCAGTTTGGACTTGAACTTCATAGCTCAAAGTTCTGTCGAAATACTCCAACGTTCGTCTCCTATACAAGTTATAGGTGTCCCACCAGGAATCGCCAAAAAGACGAAATGTCCCAGCGGTGCATTAATCGAAATCGAACAGATCCTGTACGCCTGGATAGAGTTCGAGTCTCATGACCTCCCATTCCCTCCTACCCGGCCATACTTCGTCGTATACAATGACTTCATAGGCGACGATGGTATTCATATAACCTTGGGCCGTGATTGGGTCAACAAAATCGAACAGGCCTGTCCTCAGATTGGTTAACAAGGCCAACCATATACTCACAACGTTTACACAAGCTCGACGTTGCTGCCCCTTCATATAGGTGTAGCTTCTGTGCAGCACCAGTACTGTTGAATCCCGTAATTCAACCCTTTTGATACGTTGCTCGGAGCCCCCATGACTCCTAGAGCTGATTTCTCATTCCTTTTAACGGGCATAAAGCATCAGCTGAATACTTGCCCTCAATTGTCCACAGTTCTTGATTCTCTGATTAGATAGAACGATCTCGGAATATCTTCTCAATCCGCAGTCGATCTTTGTAACTCAGCTGATGCTTCAGAAACGTTGAAGGGATAACATCCATTCATTTAGCCTTATATCATTTGGTTTCATTCTTTGTGCCTGGTCCTTTCTGATTGCAGTCGAGATGTTGCTATTCTTGGCTTTGCCATGTCCAACTCAAGGCTTGTGCCTTACAGAACTTCGTGTCGAAGGATGACGACAGGGTTGTTTTGGATGTTTCCTCTTGTACATGACATATTCATATACGGTCTTTGTATCTGCAGCTTGCAGCTTCTATTGCTTGTTAACGGCGGGGAAATGTTTTGGCGTTTTTGTGATTCTGGGCCGTTTATTGTCGATTACTTTGTATGGTTTGAGACACAGAATGAAATATCACCATACAAACAAACAAATTCACTCGCAATTGCAATCAGAGAAATCAAGTTAGAGCGTGTTGAATAGGGACTAAGTTGATACCGGTCTATTAACATAGAGGGGAGTACGTACCTACTCCCTAGACCCGCTATGACGCTCTATTCTCAAGGACGTGAAACTAATATTAGGCAAGCAATGGCTGACTCACTGTCAGAGTCGTATAAGTTTTTTTACCCTCTTCCTCAAGTCAAAATCCTTCATATTATAAAACTGAACCAGAACAGAATCAAGATCACTGATTCTGTTTGTATCAGTTAGAGACAGACTTCAAAACTCGATAAACCTGAAAATACTGCTACAGGCCAGATCAGGGTAAAACTGCATCACTTCATAACCACCACCGCAAAAGCATCGGGCGAAATGAAACTATGATGGATAGAACATCTCTGGCAAGTCTTCCAGATGATATTGTTCTCGATATTGTCGAGCATCTCGACACAGCTCGTGACGTAGCTCACGTTTCCGCCTTGACGAAGCATCTTCAAAGCCTCATGCGCCAAGATGGTTGGCGTACCTTCGTCAAGACTCGGTTCCCATCCCTGCAAATAGATACAAATTCAGAGACTCGATGGAGTTCTGTTGCAGATCGTGCGACGTACTTGGATCGCTGCTGGGAGAAGCGCGGTTTCTGGGTCAATGTGTTGCATGAAAAGAAGAATCAGCCAGAAAGATTCCAGCGTCGAGTTGCTGGAAGCCAGTCAGTGCTGTTCCATTCTGTTCTCGATGCGCGGCTCATGTCGTCGCCGAGCAATGAGGTTATTGCTGCCGGCGTGGGTGAGAATCTCATGATTTGCATAAAACCTGTTGATGGACAGCAAGATACCTGGCATCAGATTGGGGGCCATGATCATGGATATCGGGCTGGGACTGGAGATGTCACAGCAACTTCTGTCACAGAGAATGACGGTATGCCCAATATTGTTGTCGGGAGGGCCAATGGAGACATCAGCATACACTCTGGCAAGGACAAGTTTGCAACAGTCGCTAAGCACTTGACCCCAACGGACGATGCACTTCTGAGCCATGCTTCCGATCCTATGAGGAAATCCCCAGGTCAAGTGGCAGTCTCATCTCTACAGTGGCATCCCGAGACGAATCTCCTGGCAAGCGGGAAGGGCTCGGTTTTGACTCTCTACAATCTTGGTGTGTCAGATGACCAAGTACTGAGCCCTTTGGATTGCCATGAATTCTCCAAAGCCAGTCCCGCAGATGAGGCGTCTCTCCTACGCAGCACCAAGTTCATTGGCAAGGACATCATGGCTTGCGCTTTGGGCGGAACTCGAAATCCTCTGCGCTGGGGGCAGCTCACACCGGCCGGCCTACAATTCTTCAACGCTCATAGTAATTCTATGTACGTAGACGATTCTTCGAGGCTGATCAGTGGGGGGGTTAGTGAAAAGACCACAATTCGAGCAATCGAGCCAGTTAGAGGCGGAAGTGAAAATCTTCTTTTGAGTGCATGGGACGATGGCACATATCGGCAAGTTTGTCTCGCGAGACTTATGGTCGGCTGTTAACCCCTTGTTCAGACTTGTAGATATCCGAACACCTTCGCCACAAGACGCGATATATCGTGATCGCTTCCAACCCTACCAAGCAGGTAGTTCTCTGCTTGTGTATGGTACAGAGCGTTTCGTATCCGGCAGCAACACAGCACCGGATATCCGTCTATTTGACTTCAGGTACCCAAAGCCATATTATCACACAACTGCTCTTCCATGCTCGCCACAATGGCCCTTCCCCAGCCAGAAGGATGACCACATCATGAAGCAAGGATGGGCGCCAGAGCATCAGCCACAGAAATGTGATCCTCAAAACGGGGTGTTGTGTTACTGGCATGGAGCTTCGAGACGAAACTACTGGCGTCCCGATGCCACCATTCATATTGGCAGTCCCACATATGACAGGATCTATTGTCTGGCCAAGGCGTCTGATCTCTCAGATACCATATACTGTGGCGTTCGGGGTGCCATTCTCGAGATGAATCTCCATCTCACGGAGGACATGGTGCATTACCATAACCAACGGACTACTCCTGCAGATTGGAGCATGGGAAGACCTGGGGGCAAAGTCTCGCTGATCGAGACAGGCGTGAGCCTCACCCAGACGAAGGAATGGTCGCTTGATAATCGCGGTGTTCCAGAGCTCATCGTCCAGCAGCCTCGTCCTCGAGAACGAATAGAATTATCAGATGATGAAAAGAGACACCGTTTGGACTATGCGTTTCATAGATCATAGGATTTCGAAGACGCGGGTGCATAGAATTAGAAAGAGCAAACACATTCATAGAGGAGGCACAGTTTATAAAGCCGCTTGCAATTCTTTCTTCAATAAACATAAACAGCACATCTTCGTACAAGTTCTAAACCAAATGTCGCAAGTCTAGTATCGTCTAGCTCTATAACTTTGACTCGGGCACCAGAAGCGCGAGCCTCTCTTTCAGCGCCGTCTCGGCCTCCTTCTCAATTCTGTGAACCAGGGCATCGCATGTAGGAATATCATGAATCAGACCGATAACCTGGCCAGTCGTCCAAACCTGAGAACTGTGTTAGCCATTGCATTCTCAACTCAACCCAATGT
This sequence comes from Fusarium pseudocircinatum, assembly GCA_013396035.1. Lineage (NCBI taxonomy): Eukaryota > Fungi > Ascomycota > Sordariomycetes > Hypocreales > Nectriaceae > Fusarium > Fusarium pseudocircinatum. The sequence continues at coordinate 5,255 of JAAOAS010000053.1, read as the reverse complement.
ATAAACTTACGCCGTATTCAGTGTCGCCGTTCACAAAGACCTCCTTTCCTCGCTTACCGCTCACAAACGGCGCGATCTCGGCAAACTCGCCCTTCTCACTCTTCTTCTCGACCTCGAGAGCCTCCAGGGCAACCTTGTTCTTGAAGAGTCGGGTAGTGTTTCTCCATCTGCGCATGAGGAGGGTTGTGTCGGTCTCGTCGGCGCGCACAATCTCCTCCTTGACCTTCTGGTGCACTGGAGCCTCGACGGTGCACATGAATCGCGTTCCCATGTTGACTCCAGAAGCGCCGAGGCACAGCGCGGCAGCGAGTCCGTAACCATCAGCGAAGCCACCGCTGGCGATGAAGGGAACACCGAGAGTTTGACGGGCCTTGCTGAGGAGGATAAAGTTTGTAATGTCGCTCTCGCCGACGTGTCCACCGCACTCAAAACCGTCGATACTGAGGAAGTCGACGCCAAGCTTGACGGCGCTCTGAGCATGGCGAATCGTGGTGCACTTGTGGAGGACAATGATGCCGGCCTTCTTCAACTGCGAGATAACAGGCCCGGGAGAGTTTCCTGCCGTCTCGACGACCTTGATCCCCTCGTCGATGATGGCCTGAGCGTATGCGGCGTAGTTCGGGGGCACCATGGCGGGAAGAAGGGTGATGTTGACACCGAAGGGGTTCTTGGTGAGGGTGCGGCAGCGTTGGATCTCCTTGCGCAGTTCCTCGGGGGTGGGGAAGATGAGGGCGGTGATGATACCCAGGCCTCCGGCGTTGGAGACGGCTGAGGCGAGGTCGGCGGTGCCTACGTGCATCATGCCGCCTTGGACGACGGGCACTGGAGATTGTTAGTATGGGAGTCGAGGTGGTGGGATTGGGGGTACAGACCTCTGATGCCGAGTCGCTTTGTGAGTTCTGTCGCAAAAGGCATGACTGGTAGTTCTTGGTGAAGAAATGACTAGAGAAGAAAAGAGTAGTAGAGAATACGTCTGTGGAGTCTATGTCTATGATATATCATCAAGCTCGCCTCAGAAAGAAAGAAAATGGCCCGAGGCTTTGTAGGTGAGTGACCATTTCTCGGTCGGTTTGTTCCCTTGGAAAAGGTGCCGAGGTATGATGCACCGTCCGTCTCCACTAATTTCCCCACACTCTTTGACTCTTTGACTCTTTGACTCTTTGACTCTTCGACTCTTGACTCGGAGGACTCGGCTCGGCCCCGGCCTCTTCGCATGTGGATGTGGATCTTGCATCTAAATATGTATGAATTTTGCGGGGAATAGTCACAACCGTTGCAGACTAATCTTGGAGAAATTCAACATCCATCTACTAAACTGGTTCCCCATGTTTCAGTCTCGTCATAAATAAGATAGCTAGCATGCAGTGATCTCTGTGCAAGATTCACATAATAAAAGACTCTCGCTTATAAGTGATCACTACGGAGTACTGTAGCTGGCATTGAAGCCACTAGACCCTCTTCTGCCCTTCATGTCAAACGCCAACTTGGTCAAAGTATGCCTTTCCAATCAATCGACACAACATGTCATCCATAAAACGCCGTATGTATACAATAACCCATATCGTGGACAATCATGATATCCCTCCTTTTCCCAGCCAGGACCAGCACCTTTCAATGGATGGCGGCGTGTTAACCAACATCCTGCCTGTTGCCCATATTCACTCAAACCAGACGCCTGAAATCCTCAAGCACTCGTTCCCTTCAGTACCATTGCTGGTCGTCATATTATCCTGCTGACCTCCCCTTCTACGGTAGTCGATACCCTTTCAGTTGACATTTGGCTCCAGCAACCGGACTGGTGGACTTCTGTCTCTCGGCTTCTCGATAAGAAGAGCGTATTCATCAAGACTCTGGCCCATAACCTTGGCAATCTCAAAGATATGTGTTCCCTTGAAAGTCGCTGCCCAAAGTCGCACAACTGCAACTGCGAGTTGTCGCAACTTGGCACTGTCGCTTGATGGCACCTCGTTCTGCCCCGAAAGAGATGGGTCGATTGGCGGAACCGCAAATTCAGTCTCATCAAGCATCCGTCCAACCATATCCAATAGGTTTTTCTCCTCAGGTGAAGCGGGAGCGTCATGCGGCCCAATCGCCGCAATCGTGAGTAGCCACTTGGATACTAGAATGGCACACTCAAAATTGCACACTATAACAAGGAGTCAGCAATCAAGTCAAGACATCTCTCCAAGGGGCCAAAGCATGCAGTGAATGGCTTACACGAATGCTGGATGCTCCATTCGGCCGACTTGGTTCTGGCTACGTAGTTGACGCCAGCCTTCACCAGCATCGACAGGGCGTGGAATGCCTGGAACACTGCCCGGTGCAGTCTTAGACTCCGTACTAGCAAGGGGGTCCTGCTCAGCGCCGACGCCACCAAATGCGGATCCCGGGTCTCGAGCGCGGTTGACGGCGTCACATCGGTATACAGTCGGATGTAGGCTTGTCGCAGTAGCGCTGTAGCCGTGTAATCCAAGGTTCCTCCCACATTCGAGTCCAATGCGTTGTAATGTCCGGCTTCCACGGCCCTGAGCTGATGCTGGTCTTCAAAACTCGTCTGCCATACACGCAGTGCTTGCGTAACCTCCTCGACATCTTCGGGTTTCATGGTTCGGTGAACGTTGTAAGGCAGACCAGTTGCGAATGACGTCTGCTTCAGCAGATAGACATGTTGGATGAGAGCGTGGATCAGAACATAGCTTCCCAGTGACGACAGATGTTGGGGAAGTCCTTGATTTGTTCTGCCAAAGAGTCGTGAGAAGGCATCATGTAGAGTGAGCTCGATCATTGGCGTCGACTGTCGCATTTCCTGCCATTGCCAAGCTGTCTCAGCCCTCCAAAGCTTACCTCTTTGAGGGAGCAAGAGGTTCAACTCGGATGTCAACAACAAGGGCGGCATGTTATAGGCAATGCTACAAAGATTAAAAAAGCAATAAGCAACGAGCTTCGTCCTTGTGGCTGTCTCCAGTCGAATCCACGTTTCCCAGTCGTTAACAGCACTCTGGTTGACTTCCGCCACAAGGCCTTCTTCTCGAATGAGAATTGCCAAATTACTCTGCAGTGACAATGCTTCATGAAGGATAGTTGGCACGCCCCAAAGACCGACAGCGAAGAGGAGTAGAACTGCTTGGATGGTCTCAATCCGAGCCTGGGGAGTATTTGGAGAACTAAACACAGTTAGAATTAAGCTTCATATGAACCAGAATGAGACTTACTATGGCTCTCGGTGAGTATCCTGTGTTGTAGGTCGCTCTGACTGTGCAGATGCAAACGAGTGGCGATATGTAGCACTTGGCGAAGGCCTCGTGGAATGAGGACTGTAAGCGGAAGCGGTCGGTAATAAAGCATGAACCTCCGGAATGCGCCTTCTTCGAATCTGCTCCATCGCGACAGCCTTGGCAGCATACCAAAGAGCATAGCCTCTCTTCTGCTCAAAGCGATATTGGGCCCCCACGGCGAGGATAGCAAGCAACAACTCGGGAGCGGCCTCGGCAGGTGAAAACGTTGGAAGATGAAGGAAAGGTAGATGCTCGTGGAGTCCGCTGATATATCCTTCCAAGAATCTGGTCAATGTGTGCCTGGACGGGAACACAAAGTCATTGGGTAGAACAGCCGAGAACTCATCCAGTCTGTTCTTAATGACAGTGTGGTCGGATACTGAGATACGAAGGGCTGACTGTCGTGCTGCTTCGTCGATACCCCGAGCGGCAGGGTCTGCAGGATCTCGTGCCTCAGTTTGCATAGGGGGGAAGCGGCCTGGCACAAACGACGATTTCGATGATCTTCTCCCCGCAGATCCTCCTTGGCTTCGAGAATACATCATCTGCTGTTCGATTTCAAAATTTGGAGGTAAGAAATGTGACGAAGGGGTCAACTCGTCAAGGAAAGGGTTATAATCATCGTAGGAGCCAGTAGAGAGTTGTTGAGGCACATATCCGGATCCCAGAGGCTGATCTTCCCGGGGTCGCTCCGTTGTGTATGCGACGATGGACTCTCCATAGCTACTCTTTCTTCGGGAATCTGGTGAATGTGGTGGAAGAGGCGCCGCATTGACATTTCTCTGGACAGGTGTCACTGAGCTCGCGAGTGCTGCATCAGAGAGGAGGTCAAGATTGCAAGCTGCAGTTCGGGGCTGAGTCCGGGGATCCTGAGGGCCTTGTTGGGTATTTGGTGGGGGGCCATGATGAAACTGTTGTGGCTGCGGGAGTGGTTGTTGTGGTGGCGGAGGTCGCGATACATTTAGATGTTGCTGTCCAAGAGCCTCATTGCTTATCTGACCCTCAGAGATGGAACTCTTATGTGATGCTGAGGATGTATTGGACGACAGCTTCCTAGGTCGGTTGCTGTCCTTGCTACCTTCATTTAAATGCACGAGCTTCTCGTGTCTAACGAGGAGGTCTCTAATATCCATGTAAGTATGTGTATTTGACGACAAAGCTGGAGTGACAGGAGAGCCCCCAACTGGGATGACACATTAAAGGAAAGACAGGAAGAGGACGAGCGGAGATGACAAGAATTGAAAAATGTGTGGATGAGTGAGTGGTGAGTACTGTTTATGAGTGCCAGGTGGGACGGCCTGAGAGACGGGGTATATAGCGTAACTAGAGTAAACGTACCTTCGTCCGAATGTCTTTCCGCAGCGATCCCAACCACATGAGAATGGCTTCTCCTTGGTATGGGTGCGCTCATGGCGTTGAACATGTTCGACCCGTCTACACATTAGAAGATCTTATCAGTATACTACTCTGACTCTTGTTCAGCAACAGATGACGAACCTGAACCGCTTGCTACAGTACTTGCAGGGTAGAGTCTTGGGCTTTGGTTGGCGAACTTCAGTAGGCTCTGGCCCGACGAGGGGAGGAGGAGGACCAGGAAGTGGACGAGGAGGGCCCTCCATAGACTGAATGGCAAGCATTGTGAATGTGAATGCTCAAAGAGCAGGTCCTTGAATCAGTTTCACGTCTGATGCTTGATATCAAAGTGTGGAGATGGGAGAAGTAGAGTAAAGAGACAGAGCAGATAGATAGCTAGATAGATGGAGATGGAGGGAAAGATTAGGATTTGGACCTGGATTTGGAGCTGGGGAAAGATAGATGCAGGCAGATTGCGGGGTGCGTTAAGGATAGAGCATGGCATGTGGAGGAGGAGAAAATAGACGGTGGCCCGTGGACTGCTACTGTAAGAAGGAGGGTTGCTTTTTGGTTTGCCTTCCGCGGGAGAGACGGGGTGGATGGGAAGATGGGGGGATGGGGTGGGCG
>JAAOAS010000052.1:0-86916 GCA_013396035.1 Fusarium pseudocircinatum | reverse complement strand
AATCCAACCTCCATGATGCCTCCGCCTCCAGCTCCGGGCCGTCTTCCTCCTCCCAAGTTCTCGGCTGCCCCACCTGCTGGTCGCATGCCATCCCTCTCTCAGTTCCCCGCCGTGAACTCACCGCAACGCGCTCGTGGCCCTGTACCAAACCGAGGTCCTCCATCATCAGGTGGCCTGGCACCTCCACCTACACACTCATCGAAACCCAGCAAGCCTAATCGCAAGGTCCTCCTAACACCAGGCCACTCTCCTCTCGACTGGGCTCGCATTTCTGGACCTAATGCCGATCTCCGTGGCGTGGAACCTCAAACACCATACCTGCGCGTGACTCCATCCATGCTGAAGCGCATGACAGGGCGCAAGGGCAAAGATGCTTGGATGGCTCTGAACGGCAAGGTATACAATGTTACACCCTATGCCGATTTTCATCCCGGCGGTGTTCCCGAGTTGATGCGTGGGGCTGGGCGTGACGGGACCAAGTTGTTTGGAGAGATTCATCCTTGGGTGAACTACGAGACTATGCTATCAGCCTGTCTTGTAGGCCTTCTTGTGGAGGAGTCTGAAGGCACTGAGAGTCAGATGGACCAGATGGATTAGACCATGATATTGAAGGACGACATAGACCATAGACGCAAGACTACTGGCGCATCCATGTTACATGGAAACGATATCTTACATGTATTAGACTATACTGTTCGCGCCATAGATGTTCCTCTCGAACACTTAGATGTACATTAGCTAGAAAGATACCCCACAGAGACCGGTCTTCACCGTCTCTTTCCAAATCGAAACTTGAGCTCGTCATCACTATCACTATCCGCGACTTCCACAGCTCTTCTCGTTGGTCGACTCCGCTTTGGAGGCTGCTGTCCAGCAGCAGGCTCTGCTGCAGGTCGTTTACTCCCCTGACTCGTGTTCTGTGATGCTTGACTCCTTGATTTAGCTTGCGACTGTGTTTGTGGCGCTGCGGCCTGCACCCCTCGCGTTCGAGTCGCTGGTGCCGAACATCGCTGCGATACTGAATTGCTTTCTTCGTCGCTGCTGTCTGATATGACATTGGCATATGCCCTTTTCTGGGCACGAGATGAAGCTGAGGGTGCTGTGGGCGCAGATGGTTGTGACTGTGATCCAGGAGCTTGGCTCGAGTTTCTCTTTCTGCGCTCCGTTTCCTCATCCTCGAGCCAGTAATCGTCTCCAACGCCGAACTCCTTCGTCTTGACCTGCGTTAGAGGCACAATAGTCTTTGCAGGCTGTCGTCCTGTCGCCTCTCCGCGTTGTCTAAACCTCTTGAAGTTCTTCATACCGTTCCACTTGGGGTCCCATCTTCCGTCACGAATATCCTGTTCTCGAGTACGGGGATTGCTAGGTTGCCGTACTTCGATCTCCTCTACGATATTGAGTCTGCGGATCTCGGCGAGATCAACATCATCTGGCAAATTTGCCAAATCTTCCTTTTCAGCTCGTGCACGAGCTTCTTCCTGCTCTCTGTTTTGTGCAGCTATTGCCAAGATATCGAATTCTTTCTTGATCTTCTTTGGCTCTGGGACCTTCTCGGCTGTCTCAGTTTCCATCTGCTCAGCCGGTTCCTCCAAATCTTCACCTCGCTCTATCCGTTGGCGCTTGAACCTCTCTGCTGCAGTCGTCATACCATCCATAAGGTCATCTTGCGGTAATGGTGAAGCTCGTCTTTTCCTTTGTGAAGACCTGGCATTGCTGGATGGTAGCGTTTCCAGGGGTGCATCTGGCTCCTGAGACACGAATAGACCTTCTTCCTCTGCTGGCGCTTGCGTCGCATTATGAGTCGCAGTACGGGTTGTGGGTTGATTTGCAGGCGCTGGTGCTGCAGGAATATCGTCCATATCAACATCATCATCATCACCGCCGAAACCTGCAAAGCGTCTCTTAACAGTTCTCCTCGTCCGCCCACGTCGAGGAGCAAGCTGTGACTCTTCGGGTGCCTGTGACGTTTCGGCCTGTGTGGCAGGTTGCTGTGTCCCATTGGCCACCTCAGGATCTTGAGAAGTCTGGGCTTGATGTTGTGTATTATGTGCAGACTCAACCTCAAGAGGGCGTCGAAGAATACTCGCATCTTTGATGAGGATTGCTTCCAGAAACTCACTCTGTTCAATAGGACGATGGTCCAGTCTCAAAGATACAGACCTGAAAAACTCCACATACCAGTCAACCGAACCTCCTTTCGAAGGAACGAAGCGTACTACTACTACACCTTTGCCCTCGCTGCCGTCGTTAAAGGCACCGAGGCTCTTTTCACCAGCGACACTTTTAACATATTGAACAAAGTCATCGACCGAAGTTTCTCCGGAAACAACATTGCGCAACAACGCTTTGCCGCCACCACTCGTAATAGGCGCTAGCAAGTTGTTGTACTGTACGGGGTCGTAAAAGATGAAGCTGTAGCCTTCGAATATGTCGCGTCTCCCTGCGTCTGGGGCATACGTCGAGTCAGGGTGCTGTACAGGCTCGCCTCCCCTTGGAGGTAAATGCTGCATAGCATCGGGCCAGTTTTGGTCAAAGTCCTGCTCCAGAGGGCTCAACTCGGTAGTCTCCGCCCCGTCCGCTAGATTTCCGGCTTCAGCCACTGCATCGAGAAAAGTTTCCGTTACAATGTGTTTCCCGTTGATCAAGGCTTGAAGCCCCTTGGCTGTATTTCGCTTCTTTGAAACAACATGTGTGGTGGATTCAACATATTCTGTTACAAGCTTGATATCAAGCTGCTCGAATCTTTTTCGGAGTGTAGTTAGGGGGTCTGTATGTAGTTCTTTGCTGGTGAAAGAAAACGCAAAGACAACTGGTTCCCACGAGATGCTGTGGACTGTAAGCGGCGTAACACCAGATCGGATGAAACGGCTTACCTGAATATGTTTGGGCATTTTCCCATCGTAAACTCGGCTTTGTCCCCTTCAATCACCTTTCTCTTGCCTTTGATCTTTTCTCCATTGACGACTGTCCCTATTTTTGTCGCCAAATCTTCGATCGTGAGCGTAGAGCGACTCCTTGGATTGTGCGCCTGGCCTTTGTCAACGGGGCCGACGGTGATGGTTAAGTGCTTGCGCGAGATTGTATTGTGTGATATCGCAAGTTGGCCGGCTATGCATTTCATGAGTATTAATTCTTTTGCTTAGGGGCTTTTCTCTTACGTTCTGCGGCTGTTCGACCAAATAGATAGGTTTTCCCTGGTCGCAACCATAACTTTCGGCCTAGGGATGATTAGTAACATCGACAGATGAAAGTCAAAACTCACCATCAAAGGCCTCTGAATTCTCCAGGATCCACATCTCCAGGCGCCAAGTACGACGCGAGGTCGTTTACAATTCCATACAAGTATTGGCGAAGCTGCAAGTTATGACGTGAGGTCGAGATCGCGAATCTTGCGGGGCCGAGGACGCGACTCGGTCAGCCTTTCGCGACGCCAGATCACGTGTCTACCTTGATCTCACTTACACGGCGTCAACTACGGGGTGAACAAAGAGTTGGCGAAAACATGGGCTTCACTGTTCCAAGGAAATTATTAAATGCTAAAGTAGTTGTAAATGGATCTATACATGCATTAGTTAGTTTATTTTGGCATTCAAGCTTAAAACTCGCTGCCTTTCTTAAGCTGCTCCTCGATTTGTGTCTCGTGTGTGATTCATGGTGCCATTTAGGATATCAGGTCGAATCATGCCAACTTCTCTCTCAGGATTACTGTCTCCCACATGGAATAAATACTCCCAAGGCCCTCACTGGGAATCCTCTTTTTCTTCTCTTCACATAACAGGCGTCCAGAAACAGCCTCTGGCCTAGAACACCATACTCGATCGCCCACCACAGAAGGCTTCATTAAGCAAACAGAAATGTGAGTTAGTTTCGCTTCGATCTGAAGCGTACACTTGCAGACTTTTATGTATTTGCGGACGCTGTCTAACTACTTGAAGATCAAGATCAGAGTTATCCACCATACAAACTCGAGGAGTCATCGATGCCAACCTGAGAGTCACCATGGACGACCACAGCGCTACTGATCAGAGTCGAAGCGTAAGCCCTTACACCATTGACTGTATGAATCGGTGCTAATTCATGAATGTATAGCCACCTCGCAAGAGACCCAAGACAGTTCACTTTCCGGGTGAAGACTGCAATGCGGACAGTGTCCACGTGCACGATACGGAGTCAAGGGAGGTTGACTACTGTGACGCGATCCGCAAAGAGTGCTCTGGTACGGAGATGGATTTGAACAATCGTTTCATCTACGTTGTTCCTGAAAACGGAGCTGTGGTTTTGTTCCAGGGCATGAACCAAGCTGCAGCAAGTCTCGACAAGGACTATATGGCCAAGGCATGTGAAATGGTAACATTTCAATTTGACTCAAGCCGCACTATGAGGCTGTTCGCAAAGCTTCTCAAAACGCACTTCGAGAACCATGGAGGCATCGTGCCCCGATTCCATGCGAAGATTCTTGTATTCGAGAGTGCTTCGTTTCCTGAAGCACCAGTTCTCAACGAATGGACAACACAATTTCACGTACATGGATCCGACACAAACGCCCAGAATCACGTTAGAGACTGGGTGGCCGCCTTGCTCGATGTTTCGACTGACATAGGAATTGAGCTCCATCTCTGCCGTCCCTGGAGAGACTTTGGCTTCCTCAAAGGGGCTACAAATCCCCTACGAGACGCTGGGTATGATCTGTCGGTCACTTTGGAAGAGGTCAACTGGCTCGAAGTGCCAGACCAATTCATCAGCTTCGTGAAGGCAATGTCAGCCAGAGCGGTGACTGGAGAACCTCTAGACGATGCGAATCTCCAATTCCAGTCCAATCTGACATTTGACATTGCTAAAATTCTGGTCGATCACGGCAATCGTTTCATCCGTTATTGATCTTCTTTTTTTCGCCCCGCGCGGACATCGTCCGCCTTTGCTGCCTGCCTACCTTGCGCACAGCACTACAGCATAGTCTTTGGTTCGATGGCTGAGGAAAACGTTTTTGAGGATACGGGCTATGCGGACAGTGACCGCTTTTACAAACCAGTTCACTTTCCTACAAGCATGATGATGGAATTTCAGTGTCGCAAGGGGATATCTAGGGAGCATCACGCTATAAGTTTGCTACATGATGAATCCAAATAGCTCATTAATTATTAATTGCTATGAATTGCCTAATAACTCCTCACACAAGATTCTTCCTACTCTGGCCATAGGAACAATATCACTCAACAGTATCCAGACACTTAAACAGGCCAGCAATACGGATACCAAGACTGTGTATAGTGTTTCTTATCTTATCTGTTTGGAAGCTAGTAAACAAGGCAATCTACCTTTCAAGCTTCACTCAGCAAGTGGCTTAAACGCTCAAGCTACATCATGTTCATATGAAGATGTGATTGAGTCCCAAAGTCAAACATATAGCGGTGATAATAGTTATAATTAATCCTAGAGTAACCCGTATTGCAATATGCCATTCTTGTGAGGTTTGTTGTTGTCAAATTGTTCATCCGTCTGCCTATCATCTCAATCATCCTCGTCTCCGAACTTCCAAGCACATCAGATCGTAACTTGATCAGGTTTGGTAGCTTTGCTTCCGGTGCTTATTCGAGTCAATATTAAATTCCTCCTATAGTTTCTATACTTACTAGTGCGTGGTAACAGTGCAAGTGTTGCATCGGATATGGTCACAGTTCGTGCAAACGGTATGTACTGCCCAATCCCAAGTCTGAAGGCAGCGGCACTAATAACAAGACGTTACACTCAACCATGGCAACTTCAAAATAGAATTAGTTTGTGACTTACACATTTCCAGTAATAAGAGACTGGTTCGGGAGCCATATTGGGCTACCTAAATATACAATCAGTATGAGTCCATTATAAGAAAAAGCTCTTGTTCACCTACATGTGATTTGAGTATATCGTAAATGTCGGTAGTTGACTTACACCCATTTCCGAGCTCCAAAACGGGCTCGAAGCTCGAGCTTTATTCCGATGCGGCTCTGCGGTCGACTGACACTCAAGGCTCGGGGTTACCGCGAAGGATGCAACCCAACGCCGGCCAGGGTACCAATGAAAAGTCCCATTTGCCCAGAAGCGTGATAGAAACGTGATAAGTTCACTTTTAGCCGGGTTCTTCGTTATTAGTGCCATCTTGACGTCAGTGAATGGGGTTGGGGGCGAAACTTGGATAGTGTTGATGATAGGTGAAAGCAAGGGAACCTAGAATGCCAATAGAATGAAGGCCTCGTGCTACACTGATTGAGAACATATGACTCAAGTAGAGTTTCGGAATTAATAGTTATCTGTGCATAAGGTATATCCGGGCTCCAGTGTGTCTTTAATGAGTTACATCGGGCGACTCTGACACGGGCTGTTGAAGACACGAGACTCGAGACGGGAGCTTTGAGGGCATGCAGTAGTGGCACATGGCAGGTTAGGTTCGTTATAGGCCCCTTGTGGTCACTTCAGACCCTACATTATCAGTACTAGAAAGTGAACTTGTGAGGCTCAAGTTGACCAAGCCTATGCACCCTGCTATCGTAGGTTGCCGATCGAGGGTAGAAGAATGATTGGATATCTAGACCTATGATGGCAGCCCAACTTAAGCAAGCCTATCAAGAATTGCAACTGGGCTGGTATTTTTCAATGCGTATCTCTTATTTTTATTATGTACTTATTAGCTTAAGCCGTTTAACATGGTAACAAATGCTAACATTTGACAGTATTTGACCATAAACTCAATGCCAACATTATCCTAAGCGCCGTATATACTTTTGCAAATAGGGACAAAAACTAAGGACTTTACTACAGGCCAAGCACAAGTCTTTAAACCTTGCTGGGTTTATAGCATTCGGCTATCATCTTCTTCCGACCAACTCTCCTGCTCTTGATACTAATAGCACCGCTCGCTTGAGATCTAACGCGATGTATTTCCTCAGGATCGTGATTCGTAGCACGAGCGATCTCACGGAGTTCGCCAATCTTCCAGCCGCGCAGGAAGAAGAGGCACAGTCCTCCAGCGAGATACATCACGCCGACAAAGATTTGGGCGCCGATGTACTTTCCGGTGCCGGCGACAATCTGTAGAGCAATGGGTGTGCTGAACGTACAAGGCAAGCTGATGATGACCCAAGTCAAGTTGAGAGCAGCAGGGACATCAGCAAGGTCCACGACCTCGGCTGTGACTGGAGCCACTGTTGCCCAGTAGGTTCCGGCCATGCCACCTCCCACGATGGTGAAGAAGAGGAGAAGCCCATAAGACTTGGCGTTGATCCAGATAGCAAAGACGAGAATTGCAGCTAGCCAGGTTGTCCCGCAGGCCATGTTGATTCGCCCTGTGCGATCACTGAAGTACCCGATGAAAGGGCGGCCGGCAGCCTGGCCCAGATTGAAGATGGCGCTGACCATGGCTGCTTGAGACGCATCGAGGCCAATGAAGTTGGCATAATTTGCCAGACTAAAGATGAGAACCACATATCCCAACATACTGAACCACCCATAACCAAGAAGCAGGATAAACTCAGCACGTTTGAGAAGTCCGAGGTCGAAGGGGGCTTGACGAGAGCCAATGATCTTATTACGATCCTTGACTAGGATAGTGCAGATGATATTGACGACGAAGACAATGATGCCGAGTATCCTGTACGCCCACGCGAGACTGATGTTCCGGATGATAGCTCCAGCTGCCAAGGAGTATAACAAACCACCAAGACCCGAACCAGCTGCACTGATGCCGTTTGCGAGAGATCGACGAGTTGTGAACCATTGAGGAACGATGCCGACGCTGGGCACAAAGAGGAAGCCCATTCCTAGGCCAAAGCAAACACCCTGGGTGAGGAAGAGTTGGTATATCTTGGTCGCAAAGCTAGCGCATATCAAGCTAGCGGTTTCCAAGACGATGCCAGCGAAGAGAGTAGGTTTTGTGCCGAACTCGCGGACGCAGAGTGTAGCAAGGGGTGAGACAAGCATGGCACAAGCGATACTTAATGATCCGACAAAGGCGTAGTGAAGGGATGTTGCTCCGGGGAATGTGTTGTTTGCGATGAAGTGGGCGAGAAAGACTCCGTAACTCGAGTTGAGACCCCATGTATGGGCGTTGATAGTCGCAACACAGGCACAGCAAACCCATCCATAGCCTCCATTGGGTGGTGGAGGCGGCACATCTGTCCTCGGGGGAAACATATCACCATTATCCTTCTCCTGGCTCGAAATTTGCCGTTGAACTTCCTGGGCTGGAGTGATGACATCGCCTTCTTCGGTAGTGGTGGTGTCGAGACTCCTCCGAGCCGAACCCGTCTCCGGCTCCTGGGACCGGGAGGACTTTTTCTCGTCGTTGTCTCCCATTGTTCAAGGCAATTGGGAGGAAAGACGAAAGGAAAAAGATGGAGGAGTCATGATTTTAGTAGGAAAAAATGGACAAAAAGGGATCAAGTGCTTCTTAACTATGACCCCGGCTTAGAGGGACCTCTAGGGCATCTCCGACAACCGGAAATGGCGTCCGGGGATAAGACGGGTCCAGTTTTGATGCGTCTTGGCTTCGGTTGGCGGCGCAGAACCACGCGGGGCGTAAGCCATCTCTCTCTGTATGTCTCGCTAGGGTCTTGTTGTGCTCACAATTGTAATTGGATGATATATCTTCTAAACATGGCCAAGATCCAATGACTCTATCTACTCACTACACCAAGACGAGTCTCCCCTTGGCTTCCGTATACAGGCAACAGACGGTCAATAACAACAAGTCCCAGGGGAATAAGATTCGAGCCTGGGGATAAAGCGGGGGAGAACTTGTGAAGCATCCAATCCAATCTCAGCCGATCTGATCGGCTATTACCCGCATTCGCTCGCTCCCACTTCCGCCCGCCTTTTCCTTTCTTGTTGCTCTCCTTGTGACCTTTCGTGGGGTAATGCACATACATTATTAGACACCAAAAGCCCGGCATTTCATGTCGGTGAATAGCAAGTGTCGTCTTGTCTGCTTATAAATGCAACATGGTTTGTCATAATATGTGTCAAAACAAGGCGCCAAGCTTCAGCACTGTTCGTCTAATATGCCGAGGTTTACGGAGTTGCCCCTCCCGGACTATTCAATGGGAATAACGCATTGTCATAGAAAGGGCGTTCATTTGTTATTCTGATCATGGCTAATGTTCTGATGCAAGTCAGGTGAGCAAGAGAGTGCAGAGAGAAGAGAGAGAATACGCCCTGGAAAGTCGCTCTCTTTTTGTAAACAATTCCACAAGTCTGTTATTACATCCATGCTAAGCTAGGATATTACTTGGATGCTCAAGCTTCATTCTATGGATACTTTTAGTAAGTTCATCACAAACTAGGACCCTTCTTTACATACTGTTCTTGACCTCCGAGGGAAGAACATCCTCCTCCTTTCGAATCTTGGTGCGAGCATCACCTAGTCTCCCTAGTTAACCTATACCAATCTGCATTGGTGACCGAACATTTAATGTTCCTGGATGATACACTACTTATGAACGATTTCCTTCCCGTTCAATGGACTGAGCATACCAAAGTATGGAAAAAGTCAATGAACGGGCCACTTGTAACACAACCTCCCAGCTTGGCATCACCTCAATTGCTTGTTCAAGATACAAATGGAGAAACGATCCACAAGATGATCAACTCAGCGTTCGCTGTGACGCGGCTTTTCGACTGTTACTAGGAATATGGACGGGAAACGGTTGCACAAAGGTCTGTTCCAACTCAGAACAATTGTCCAAGACAGAATAAGGTCCTTGTTGTGAACAACTGGATTGTAAGATATATAATACAAAGCCTCATCAACCTTTGAAACGAGCCTAACTCCTCATTCAGCACGGATTCTTTGATCAAGCGCAGCCGATCAAGCACCGCCTAGCCTACTCCTTTGGTTCGAAAAAGAGAAGAAACGACTTGCGCCGCTCACAATGGGGTTCAGTCTTCAAGCAGCTGGCCCAGGGGCGATTGTTTCTATTGTCCTTCTCAGTATTATCATCGCCATCCGCATAACCGGATTCGCCGTACTACAGTACGGTCGTTGGAAGTATTTCCACTTCTACAGACGGTTTAACGGGTCGAAAGAGATTTCCGTCATATTAACGATCCGCGATTCCAAAGACCCGAATCTGAAGGACTATATTCGGAGTATTCTCGTGAACAAACCCGACTATCTCTATATCACAACTCCCAACCGAAAAGCTCAGCATCGGGTAGACGGTAAGTTAAAAGGTTTGAGGTTTGCGTTCTCCGATACGAAGATTAGTGTTGGTGCTGTCAACGAGCCGAATAGACGTCGTGAGATCGCCCATGCTTTGGCCTCAGTCGACACTCCGTTTACAGCTCTGACTGATCAGGGAGTTCACTGGCCTGAGGGATTCCTCAAGTCTGCAATGCTTCCCTTTGCGAGTCATCTTGTTGGCTGCGTCACTGTCCCGATGATGGCGCGTAGGCGAGATGGGATCTGGGGCTCGTTCTCGACGTGTCTGATCTCCTGTTACTACAGCCTCGTGGCGGAGATGAACAGGTCTCTCAACGCTCTCGATGGCTCTGTAGTTTTCCAAGGCTCGCCCATCTTGTTCCGCACCAAGTTGGTAGCCCAGCCAAGATTCAAGCAGCAGTTCGAGGTTGAGCCGTGCCTGAACCGACGGCATGGTGTTCATAAAGCAGATGAGTATCTGTTCTTCAATCGATATTTTCTTCAAGAAGAGTCTCCGCATGAAGAGCCTTGTGTTGTTGTGTTCCAAGACATGCCTGACGCTACCGTTCTAGTGGACCGAGGACCTATTGCCGAATTCATTCGTGAGTATCTGCAGATGACTCGAAATCTTTGGCGTCTGAGCCGTGTGATGATCCGTCGGAACGAGAGAATTCAATACCCTATTGCCTTTTTCCTGACGCATCTCGTCAGTTTTGTATCGTTTCCTCTGATGTACGAGATTCTCTTTATTCTTCTTGTACACTTCACGATTCATCTTGGCGACGACGAGTGGGTGGCTTGGTACATATTTGGATATTTATCTATGTTCTCCCTGTTTGTTGTGGGGTTCCGGATAACCAGGCGTTTCGTTGTAGGCGGCGGCTACGGCTTTGGCATAGGGACACCTACCTTGGCTATTTTGGTAGGTTACCCAGTCTACTATGCACTTGGGATCCTCAGGCTTGTGGCATTGGCCACCGCATGGAAGGCTGATGTCGAACTGATAAACTAAAGACGAAATCAAAGTGCGAGTGGGCGACCCCGAAGCTCTGCGGTATTCTGTTAACGGCGCTGAGGAGGCTCGAGCCGAAATCGATGAACCGCCGTGGATCTCTAATTGTATGGAATTGGAGAGACCCCGGCGTCTGCTTCGACTACTGCCGGACTTCCCTCTGTATGTCATCGCGGAATAGGTTGTTGATAGACAAGGTAAGTAATGGCAAATGTGCTGGAGTCTATCTGTGACATTGGAATAGGACGTGAAAGTTCATGTCGTCCTACCAAGAACTAGGTAGTTTAATGGGAGTCAGAAAGTTGACGCCGCACAAAGGTAAGTCTTTTTCTCTGTGCTAATAAAGTTGTATTCGAAAGCCCTTTGACTTGTGTGACTTGCTCGCTTGGATCCTCATTGGGATAGAAAACTGTGCTATTTAAAAAGAATTAAATAAGAGTGTAAGAAAATTTGTCTACAAAGTCGTAATAAACACGATGTTTGTGTTCTGCGTCCCAGTTTCACTCATTATGGTAATACACACGATTGCTCCAAGCTAAGAAACGGCCCGACCACGCAGTTAATTAGCAACATTAAGTGGAGCTCAGATACAGTGGCAAGTTTGGAAATAGAGTTAAGATCTAGATCCCCAGGAAACATGGCTTCAGAATCAGTCTGGGGAATGTCTGTGGGGATACCCTCATGGGCCCGTCTGTGCTGTATATGGGGATGAATCCCCAGCTATAGAAAGAGTGGTGTGATTGCGGAACCGAAGTGACTGTTGCGTTATTGCAATCAGAAACCAATCACCAGATTCTGGGGTTCTCCAGTTTGTAGATCGAGACGGCAATGCTGTGAACTATTGGGAGTGTCATGAGGGTACTTGGGTATAACAAACTCTTCAGCTACGATGGTTTACATATGGTATTTCTTTATCATTAGTTACACAAAGTTGAACGGGGTAATGCTCTGGTCTACAAGTCGTCGTTATTAATAAGTGTATAGAGTCTTTGGAGTGTTTCATGAGATGTGAGAGCTCACCCCTGCGAGAGATACAGCGTCACCATACTATCCTGATTTGATCATAATGCTGTAGAGACTGTTCTTTTTGAAAAATCTTCAGACACTTGGTGGTATTCATGATCCATACGCCTCGGGGCTGTACCGGATGAAAGATTCCCATGTGGCGACACTTTACCCCCAACACCAGGGACGGCTTGGGCTACGGCACACAGCGACTCATCAAGCTGTTATAGGGGAGTAGCTACCCGATTGGAAGAATGACGGATCTTACTGCATTTCATGGCCATTTGTGACAATGTAAACATCCCACAGAAATATGCCTGAGTGATCTGTTTTGTGTTGAACATCGAATGGGGTTTACGCTCTTTATTGTGAGGCCTCACTCAACACAGTAACACCATCCATACAAAATCACTTATACAACACCATCAAGGAGCTGGCGAAGTGGTTTCTTCGCTTGTGCCTCGCGTTCGCGAGATTGGCCTCCCCCGAGCCTGCCGGACAACCTCCTATCGCTTTGACAGAGGCATCTTTTACCGACTTCAGAGAGTTGACAATAGGGGGAAACAGAACCGAGGTTATGCTGACCAGATAATGATTGTGTTATTCAATATCCTCGAGTTACGTTGCATCGTGAGAGTAAAGATTCTCAACAGATATCACCAACCGCCCCCCGGAGGAAGGGAAGTTGCTCAAAAGGGAGTGAAAACTCTTTCATCTCGAGTCATTCTCCATCGTGGAGTACAACACAACCGAGGATAACTAACATACGACACATCGTTTGTACAAGTACCCATTCAGTGAATATCTGCCTGGCGTTCAAACTTCAGGGGTAGCAGTTACAGTGGAAACACAGAGGGATATTTAGCACCAATGATCACCAACAGTCGACACTCAGCCGCTCGCTCAGGAGGGCATTGACGCATGCGACCCTCAGATTGGACACGGATGTTGAAATCCGATATGCGCTCGAGTGACTGTAACAAACCACGAGCGGCCGTAGTTGCCGCTCAAGACCCTTTCGATGAGCGGCAGCAGATCAGATCCTTGTCTAGCTAGCTTGGCCTCGCGCGGCTCTTGAGGTCTTGGCTGGCGTAAACCTGGCCTGTGCATGTTTGTGTCAGAGATTAATGAGCGATGAGAGCCAGGTTTATTTGTGTCGGAGAAGGGTGAGGCGGGAATAGGTGACTGATTGTGTTTGTCTGTGTTTTGCAGTCAAGCCTTTTACTTTGGGTTTGCACTTCGGATCCGCAATCTGTATTTGTCTAACAAAGGGTAGCAATGGTGACATTTCAGGGCAATAAAGATGCTTCGGGGTCTCGGACAGAGCGATAAAGATGATATTTCCGCAGGCGGAATTTGGAGGTGGCGAGACAAGGCCAGAGGCAGTGGGAGACAGCGGATCCTCACTCATACGATCAAGGATGACAGTGGAACCCGTCAGGTTATGATGATGGGAGGGGCAAATTTTGGAGACTGTTTCTTTTTTTCTCCATTCTTGATCGGTGATGATTCTACGGTGAAGACAAAGCGAGATTGGAGTGATCGTCTACATAAAGTGAGAATGCTCGTGATGAGGTCGGTATCGATGATATGGGGATAAGAGAAGACTGCTACACTTTGTTCGGAATTGGAGGAGGTTCAGTAGCCGTGGCGTCATCGCTTTCAGTTCCTGCAACACACTCAATCCCCTGAAGTGGAGGACGCCACTTCACCAGGAAGATCCCTGCACCTGATTGCTTCTGGAAAAACCGCCTGAAGGTCTCTCTTTTGCTGCAGAAAGACGTCAACTGAGTCATAAATCTTTTAAGAAAAGGAATATGTCAGCACGTCACGACTCATAATACTCATCATCAGTGCCAACCTCTCTGTCCCTCCCTCACTCAGTCGTACAGTAACCGAACGTCACTTCAGTTACTCCAAAAGAGCCGCCCAACCAAACCCTGCAACCAAGCGGAAGCGCTATCAGTACCCCTGAACAAAAAAACAGGAGGCTCAAAAAAACAATGGAATCTAATTTGGGCGCATCGATCATTCGATGTGATAACAGTATCCGTCTTGTAGCCGACTGACAACCGAGGATAAAGTGCTAGCTAAATTTCCTCATTAACCAGACATTCCCCTCTGAGGAATTAGACTCAGAGGGTAAACGGCCCTTTTCCTGGCCATCTCTCGTGTTCTTGTTGAGAATGTTGTGCTCCTTCATCGGAGGATGAACCATTGAGAGATGACTGCCGACGTTGTTTAGCTTGGCTGGGCAACCCTTTCTAAGGATTGGGGGTGCATTCTGCTGTGTGCAAGCCATGCAGATGATTGGGGTCTGGTTCTGGCAGTTTAACTGAGTTGGAGTAGGGCGAGAGGAGGGTGGGCTTTTTCACGATGCACCAGGTCTTGGCTCATTAATTCGCTATTCCCGCCTGATCTCTCTCTTCTCCAAATTCCTTTCGCTGAGGAGAACCCTACCACTTCCTCGCCCAGGCCCTTTTTTGGACATTGGAGAACAAGTCTAGACTTGGCAGTTGTCATAACGAAACGCTGCTGTATCCGTCTCTATGTCACGGTGATTTCATGATCGTAGTTCTCACTCTTGGCTCTTTGTTCATTCGAGCCAGCGCTTCCTCTCCAGCTGCACAACTGCATAATGATCACTGTCCCTCTGCATAACCGAGGACTACCTGCACCGTGCTCTGAATACACGGATAAGTCGGCGTCAGATAAAATGGGTCTTTTGCCTCTCTTTCGCAAAATCAGTGACGAAAGTGATGCTGCTCAGGCCCACCTTCGGCCATCGTCCAGAGGTTCTCTCCTCATTGTTTATCTCGACCAGATTCTGGGGAAATACATCGGGATCTTGGACCCCAGAGTCTGCCCCAGATTGTTTAATTCAAGTTTAAATCTCCAGATTCTGTGGTGGTGGTGTTGTTGTCGTTTTTCTGGTTCAAGACTTTTGGGCTCTAAGTTGGTGATGCTGTCATGGGCGTGCACCAGCTTGATCAACTCACGCCCCTGTCAGATTTCTCCAATTCTTCATGAGCGTACCCCCTCACATCCCACGCCTTGGCCTTTTTTCCTCTGTTGCATCTCGGCCGCAGCCGTCGGAGGAAAAAACATCAGCCTCCTTGGCTGTGTGTGTCTAAAGTGTGTGTGCCCCTGCCACTAAGCGTCAACATTGCCGACCCTCCCACTTGAACCAGACTTTGCATCATGGTCTCCCAACTAGATTCTTTAGCAAAATCACCACGTGCTCTAAAATGCTAATTTCTTGGAAACTATGGGCCTGGCAGTGAGATCTTTGCTGGTTTGTAAGGCAGATCATCAGTGCTATGTGGGCGCTAGGTGGACTTCGCGAGTGGCTCTCCACGTTTTCACCGTGAGGCGGCGATTTTGTTGATCGCCCTGACTTTTGAGCGTAATGCGCTTTGGGTTTTTTACTTTAATATTGAGGTTGTTTCGATGAGATTGGGGATTCGGGAGGAGAGTCTCCGGCTATAATGGTTGGTGGTTTAATCGTCTAAAAGACGGTTTGCAGTGAAGACTCCAATCGATGTTTGCTCGTAACAAACTTTGCTGATAACTAATATTAACATTAAATTTTGGTTATTTTCTTAGTCCATGGTAGTTGCGAAAAGATATAGACAAGTAACCGTGAATAGCTCAAGCCAGAGAGTTCACGATCTTGATGATTGATCGACTGATGATCTTCAGCTTCAACTTCATCCACACGATCTTCCTTAACCTCTGCCGACATCAACTCCCGAGCCTCTCTTGTTACCTGTAATCTTTAGTCAAACGTACTCCGTATTCCTCTCACAGTAATCTTCTCCGCAAAGTCGAGGGATAACCCCAGCATCACCGGATCTCAGATGTATGTACGCTTGTGCTAGGGCCAACATGCTGCATATCATGCTATGTAATCCGCAATGCGCGCTTCTTCACACGTTGAAACGTCTGGAAGTCAAAGACCGACGGCATCTTTTCCCGACTACTCTTTGGCCGTGAGAGCAGATCATTCAGTCTTCTCCTCATGTCTTCCCCACAATGTGATTGTGTTCCCCGCGGGTTGTGATGTTCTCCTGATTGTTGGGGTTTGGGTTTGGGTGTTTTTGATGTTAATGAGGGTCCTTTGTTTGTATGAACAGCCAATTGGGACCCTCAAAGGGTGATCTCTCCTTTCTTGGTGGTTTTCGTTAGGCTATACCGGAGATATATGATTTTGTTGTCAGGAGAGGAAGATGTCATGAGGTGGACAATCCGGACCGTTGTGCCTTGCCATGTCACCCTCACAGACTTGCATTCACCACCGAGATAATAAATATGTTCTTATTAAACACTCATTGTCTATCTATTTGATAGTAACTGAAGATATTCGTCATCTTTTGCCCAATTGATACACCTGATGTGCCCCCCGAATCTGCAGCTGTTGTTGATCTTGCACCCCCATTCTAGACCCTTTCGACCCCAAAAAACCGACCCTGGTCAGACACGCCCTCGTCGTCGTCGGGGCACTCCACCGTCACTCCACCTACGTACCCATATCACTCCACAGCACGTTCTCTGCTCTGCCTCCCCGTCTTCAGAACCTAATTTGATATCCATTCTCTCTTCAATTCCCGTGTTGAGTCTCTTGCCCTGGTCTAGTCTGTCCTGCTTTATAAATCTGTCTCATCTCCCGTTGCCACTTTCGATCTCGTTGTTTTTCTTGCTATTCATCCCATCTCAGACCGTCGTACTATTTCTTGTCGATACATCACTTATAGAACATCACTTGGACTTCAGTAGTCCACATCAACACACACCACAATGGCTCAACCAATGCCCGATTACCAACAACAATTCTCCAACGAGTCTCCTCACGACTCTGACAAGACCCTGGAGCGCCAAACAACTGCTGCCCATCAACAAGCTCATCCTCATCTCTATGCCCATCCCTCAAATATACATCCAGCTTTCGGCGGTGCCCTGCAACCAGGTCTCTGGAAGCCGGTTGAGCACCGCAAGTTCGCCAACCCAGCTCCTCTAGGACTGTGCGCTTTCGCTCTCACAACCTTTGTCCTATCATGCATCAACATGCACGTCCGTGGTGAATCTTCACCTGCTATTGCTATTCCTGTGGCCTTTGGCTATGGCGGTCTTGTTCAGCTTTGCGCTGGCATGTGGTATGTTGTACTTTACACTCAACTTATACAAGTTATCTAACATGAACTCAGGGAAATGGCAGTTGGAAACACATTCGGTGCTACCGCCCTATCATCATATGGAGGCTTCTGGATCGCCTATGGCCTTCTCTTGACACCAACATGGAACGTCCTCGGCGCCGATGGTCCTTACGAGGGTGATACTGGTTCGGTCATGGGCTTCTTCCTTACCGGCTGGTGGATCTTCACAACACTTCTCCTCATCTGCACCCTCAAGTCCACCCTCGCCTTCTTCTCCCTTTTCTTCTTCCTCGACATCTGCTTCCTCTTGCTTGCATGCGAGAACTATGCTCACGACTTGGGCAACCACAGTGCTCAGCTTGCTCTTCAAAAAGCGGCTGGATTGTTTGGATTCTTGGCTGCATTCATGGCTTGGTACAATGCCCTCGCCGGTCTTCAAGACAGCAGGTATGTTTCACCACGTCACCTACAAAAGTATATATCCGCTAACAATCCATCAGCAACTCCTTCTTCCAGGTTCCCGTCATCCACTTCCCCTGGTCCGACGAGGGTCGGGCACACCGTCACCACAAGGCTGAGCAAAACCTTGCTTAGACGTGCATCGATGAAGTTTTATTGCATTTCACGCGTTACGACTTGGATTCTTATAAAATAGGGTATATACGTTCCCAATTCTGGCGAACAGGTGGTTTGACTCCGCTGCATTGAAGGAGTTTTAGAAGGTCATTCGCTGTACCGGCCAGCGATCGTTGGCTTTTGCATTTACAGCCGCCGCTGAAGCATTGCGGCTCATTAGATGGTGGTTAGCATGTCATATAGTAAGCTCGGTACTGTACATATGGAAAATTAGGAACCTCATGATCAAAGTCTCGAAGTTGATTGAGCGCACCTGCATTAGCTTCACTGATGCTACAATATTCCAAGATCAATACAGGCAGTGGAGCGGTAAGCGCCTATGCCAGCTTCTCTAAACTTTTTTTTTAATGACCGGCTATGCCTTACGAGGCGCACTAGAATCTCGATCATGGTCACAATCGTCGTTTGGATCATGGTTCCTGCAGGTTCATCGTGCAGGCCGATGCTGGTGTTGACGCCAATGCCGAGCTCACGCCACTTGATGACAGCCACAAGGCACAACCGGGCACCGCACTCATTTGAGACAGATCATCCACCGATATGCTTTCTTTGTAATGATCTCCTTAACGTGATACGGAAAGTATCGCTTGTTGCCCGTTGCATCGGTATTTCATCATCCCGTCATCCCGAAGGTGGGGCCGCCGAGCTCCGAAAAACCGGGACCGGCCGATCAGGACCACGACCGATAATCGGGAAAAAGCAATAGCAATTATCAATCTTGAATCTGCTAATCTCTAAACCTATTCACGTCTGCCGAGATCTTCGGCATATTTTGACTACATCATGCGTCGTAACATCTTCAAACCCCTTTTCTCTTCTAGACCGGAGAAGCTTCATTCTCACGCATCGTACGATGCAACAGGATCACCTGATGGGACGTGAGCCACGACCACAACAGTCCACCATGATCCAACACCTCACGCTGAGCAATCACAACCATTGCAGCTGCAACCAACTCGCTCTATTGTATTGTATAAATCGCCGATACCGCCCATGAGTGCCGCCCCCGCAATAACAACCTAATGCCTCGCATCCTTCGCCGGACCATGAGCAGGCCGCAGATCCTGTTCCTTTCATGCATTGGCTTCGCAGTCGCACTTACTGCTATGCTCTACGGAAACATCATTAAACCTTCGACTGTAACTTCTGTTTTCTCAAAGACCATGTCCACGCGTCCCGTCGTCGTCGTCGGCTCCGGCCTCGCTGGTTTATCAGCATCGTATGAGGCTCTTCAGCGCGGGGCTCCATCGGTTCATCTTCTTGATCGCGCGCCTAAGCCTGGCGGTAACAGCATCAAGGCTTCATCGGGTATCAATGGTGCGGGCACCAAGTACCAGCGCGCTGCTGGCGTGGAGAGCGATACACTTTTCTACAGCGACTCAGTCAGATCGGCTGGGTCACGGTTCCATCTTGCACAACCTCCTGTCGATCGTGAGGCTCTCATCACAAAACTCACTACTGAATCAGCAGCCGCGGTCAACTGGCTTGTTGATGAAATTGGTGTAGATCTCAGCGTCGTGGCACCTCTTGGGGGCCACAGCGTTGCTCGCACTCACCGCGGCGCTGGAAAGACACCGCCCGGAGCCGCCATCATTATCGCTTTACTCAACAAACTCAAAGAGAATAAGAAGTTCTCTATTACCAACCTTGCTGAAGTCAAAGCACTACTTAAGGAGGGAAACACCGTCAGGGGTGTCGAGTACGAATTTGAAGGGAAGAAGCATAACCTTGAGGGATCAGTCTTGTTCGCCAGTGGTGGTTTCGCTGGAGATGCTACAGGTCTTCTGGCACGTTATCGCCCTGACCTCAAGGGTATTCCCTCAACGAACGAGGAGAGGCCGGGTTCTCATGGTATTCTCACCGCTGTTGGAGCTGAGCTGTTAGATATGGACAGCGTGCAAGTTCACCCAACAGGTTTCGTTGATCCTGCGACGCCCAACTCCATGCTCAAGTTTCTCGCGGCCGAGATGCTCCGTGGTGAAGGCGGCATCCTCCTTTCGCCTGAGGGTTCTCGCTTCGTTAACGAGATGGATACTCGTGAGCATGTCAGCAACGCTATTATGAAGCTACCAACTGCCACCGATGGCGACGGTGTTATCAAGCAATGGGATATTACTATTCTTCTTGACCCCGGTGCCTCTGCTGCATCGGCTAACCATATTGGCTTCTATGAATGGAAGGGCCTTCTCAAGAAGGTCAAGGTGCGCGATCTTAAGCCCGACCAGATAGCCGCTGTGGAGAAATATGCAAAGGCTGTCGCTGAGGGCACAGATGACGAGTTCGGCCGTAAGCAGCGGGGGCGTTGGACACTCAAGGCTGGAGAGGGAAATCGCGATGAGGATGTCTATATCGGCCGAGTAACGCCCATCACACATTTCACTATGGGAGGAGTTGCCATAGATGAGAAGGCCCGCGTGTTGACGAAGAATGATGATAAGCTTGTGCCTATTCCTGGCCTCTTTGCTGCCGGTGAGATTACAGGAGGTATTCATGGAGATAATCGCCTGGGAGGATCTTCCCTGTTGGAGTGTGTTGTGTATGGAAGGACGGCTGGTGCTGAGGTTGTTGCCTCGGCTCAGTGAGATGGCCTATTCAACTCACAGATGTGAGGTGCGGTTAAATTTGAAGCTTATTATAGGATAATCAAGTTGTTTCTCGTTTTATATCAGTCCTTACGTGAGTGCTCACATCATGAACCGTCGTATTGTGCATATTTCAGTATGCAGAGATTTGCAGTTATGCAATGAGAACCTGGAATGACCTAACACCACGACCTATCGCAGGCCCTACTGAACTGTATGCAGGTAGTTGTCCACCAACAATGTCCCAACAGCCCTTACCGCAGCAATTACTGTCTTCACTATCTCCCACCATAAAACAAACTGTTCGCTAAAAAGATACCGTAGACATGTATGAAGGCCAAGAAGAGCACGACAACCTTGTATGGGACCAGAACGATGAAGATTTCGAGGCAGCACAGCAGCAAATGGGATTGAAGACTTTCTGTCGCAAAGTTAAGGGTTCGTCCAACAGAAGTTTGGTAGATCAGCAACACTCGTCCCACCATTAATAATTGGAGAGTTTAATATTCTTTACCAGTTGTGAATGGAGGACCTGCCACCTGATGTTATGGTACGACTGCTATGCCCAAGCCTCGTTCAGTTTCCTGTCAAAACAATGTATGAGGCGGCCACTGCTTCTTTTCTAGGGAGGCAAACCTAGCTCCATTCCAGAGAACATCTAGAAAAGAAATAGCCCAATGCTTGCTGGAAAGCTCTCAGCTGACTTTCCCGAGGATCGGATCTTTACTTCAGACTGGCAAAGACAAGTACCAAGTAGCCGGTCGTCCAGTCACTCTCAACATGACCGAAATGGTTCGACTCGCAAACATACTACGAAGTATCTTGCCTCCAGAGAGCCAGGATTACAGAGTTGCGGATGCGTGGTACACTGTCCTGGCGGACATGCATATTGCACAACTCGTATTTCAGCATCACGGCCTCGTTACCTCTGAAGACGACTGCCGGAATAAATATGTATCGCCTCAAGTATTTCGCCAATTGGCCAGAAGTGGCCAGTTGTCGAGCTTCTGGTTTTCTGAAGATACTTGGTCATGACAGTCATCTCGAATTTTGCCAGAAACACTATCACCGTGTCCTTTTAACTCTGGCCCATTCCGGCTATTGGGCGATGACTTTCGCGCAGGTAACATCCTGCTCGATGACTCGGATCAGATAGCTGCTCTAATTTACTGAGAGTATACATATGCTGGGCCAGCGTAATTTATTCTTCACCCGCCATGGTGGTTGCTGCGTGAGACCTCAGAAATGTGGTCACCGGATCTCAAGGACTGGAGGCGAACCTAGAAGTCTCGTTTTGGCATTTGGCTTTCTGGCTATGGAGAAAGTAGAAGTCAGCATGGACACATCAGCCTATAACACTTTCCCAGTGCCCTTATCTACGTATATGCGCGAAAGTTGGCAGACAGGACCTTTCTTTCTAAGCTATGCGGCTCGTAAGAGCTGGGCATTTGACTCTATGTACTGGAACTTTCTAGATGAGAGGTTCTTTGGTGATCTGGATCCTGGAGTGGTGAAAGGCGATCTCTGTACGACACGGATTGACTTGTTGAGTGATGGTGAGAGAACTGCCATGGAGCCATTTGTACAAAGGAAGATGACTGAGGGCAAGGAAAGGCGTATCGTCGAATGGGATGAGACTGAGGCAAGGAAGCGGTTTTCCGAGCTCCTGTTTAACTAGTTGACACACATTACAAGTCCATAAAGCTCACTGCTGGTAAAGGAACCATCCTTCGAGTGCGATAAGATCTCCGACTTTCCATAGGGGGTAAGAGAATAAAAGCATACTAAGTCTATCATAAATTATCCTAAGATATCTTGGTATTGTCTAGGCTTAGTTTAGGGCGTTTACCCCAAGTATCTTGCCTTTGGCATTCGACTCTGTGTTTACGGTGGGTTTAATAGGACGCCATAGTGGAAACAGACGGAACAAAGTCAGCGATGTTTTACAATGCTAAAGGTTCTTACAGATAGTCTCCATTTAAAGCTTGCTCTGATACATCTTGACCCAGTTATCACACCCTTCATCCTTTCGAATCTCTTTGTCAATTATGGCGTTTAGACACAAAGAGCTTTCACATATGTCATTACTCCAAATTGAGAGGGTTCGCCTTGAAGAACTCCTCAGGAGTAACGAGCTTGCCTCTCGCCCTCTCGGCAGCCCAAGCAACTGACTTCTCTCCATCAGCACCATAGTATCCAAACTCTTGGCCAGCTTTGAAGGCTTGCACGTAGACATCCTTGAGGATGGGTAGCTTCTCAGCAAATTCCTCAGAGGAGATTTGCTTGTAGGTGATCTCCTTGCCGGTAACCTTGCTCTCAATAGCGACAAGCTCCTCTAGGCTGTAAAACCCAGCAGCTGCGTCAAAGCCTACGCCTTCATACTTTCCAGGCTCGGCCAGAATTGCACCGACGAAACTTCCGCAGTTACTGCCGTTGTCGATCCATGGGATGCGAGTCTCGGGAGTGAACGGGAGAGAGACAACCCAATGGCCATTCTCATCCTTCTGGGGAGCCCAGAGAGGAACTTGGATGATGTTCTCGAGGAAGAATCCAAGACGGACAAAGGCGCTCTTGACTGGAAGTGTACGAATGTACTTCTCGCCCTCGGCCTTAGCATCGAAGGGATGATTGGCGGTGTACTTCCCGCCAGAGACATCTGTAGTGCTGGGAAGACTGCTGAAGATGATGTACTCAATGCCAGCTTCAACAGCTGCATCAGCTGTCTTCTTGATGACTTCAAACTCAGGCTTCAGATCGGTAGCAGTCCAAGCAGGAGTTGTCATGAAGAAGAGAGTGTGTACTCCCTTGATGGCAGTCTTGATAGAGTCAGGGTCAGCTAAGTCGCCCTGTGCGACTTCAACACCTCGCTCTTTGAGCTTTTTGGAGCTCTCAGAGTTGAGATCGCGGGTAATGGCTCGGATCTTGTATTGCTTTGACAGCTCTGGATCGCTGAGGACGAAGTTAATGACAGCACCGCCTTGTTTGCCAGTGGCGCCGATGACAGCGAGAGTCTTTGGCATTTTGAGGGCTTGGTAATTGAGGTTAAATTATGGTGAGTGCATAAGCAGTGAGATTGGAAGTGATTGTGATGGATTCTAAGCTGGGGCTTCAGCCGTCTTATATCTTGTTAACACCTAAGATGCTGATCAATTGCACCACATCAAGTCAAAGTCCGCATATTGTGAAATCAATGGTTATTATCCTATCAAAGTCCGCATCTTATCCTCCGAACTGAATCCTACAGAGAAAGCCTCCGGTCTTTTCCAAGTTTTTCGCTGGCAAAGACGCGAAAACAAGGTATCTTTAGGGATCTACAGGGCTTAGCGCACTTTTCCAGTGACTAATCTCACTTCAACAGCGTTAATCAACGTTACTTGATGTCGCTTCTGCGCCAATGAATTCATCCGGAAAGCACTAAGCAATGCGGCTTCGCTGGAAAGATGCTCCGAGTCAATTAATCAGCCTCCAAGACCAAAGATAGACTCCGACTCATGAGGCGAACATAAGCTGGGTACAGAATTTATCCTAAGTATCTAATCTAAGGCATCCTAAAATTTTAGAAATGATACATCATTACCCTAAATTATCCTAAAGTCGGAAGCACAATTACCACTCAAGATAAGGCGAATTGTTGATCTTATTCCATCAAGTCATCGATTTTTATTTTATCCAAGCATTCGTGGTTGAGCAATGTTTCCCAAACCGACATAGAAAACAAGTATTAGGGTAGTTGAATGCCCAGTCAAACTTTTCTTCCCAAAAACTCCCATCATGAATCTTGAATATGTCTGCCAAGCTCAGCAAAGTCCCCAACATCCTCACCCGTAAGATCCCAGTCCGGGTTATTATACATAGAATAGCAATGCTTATAAAAGTCATCATGCGGGATGTCCCCCATCATCATCTCCTGCTGTGAGCCCCCCTCTACGACTTCAGGCATAGGAACCCAGAGGTTAGAGAAGTTGTCCCATAAGTCTGTGTCGAGAGGCATGAAATCTTCTGGCGATGTTTGGCTTTGATCTCCTGGGAGGAGTTCGCCTCGGTGAAGGTCACCAAAACCAGAGGGCGTTGTGCCGTTGGTTTGTGTGACACCGTTGGCGTTTTGGCCTTCGCCAGGTGGTCCTTGGGGAGATACGTTGACCACTTGCAGTGACTCAATCTTTTGTGCCATTACTTTCCATAGTCTCTTGACCTCTTGCAATCTCTCGCGAGCATAGGTGTTTCCATGGTCAGCAAGATGCTGTATTTCTTCCAATGCCTGCGTCAAACCAGGCTTGGGGTTGATTTTCATGCTCTCTTCACAGACTGAATCCAGGATCGCAGCGAGAATCATGATGAACGCAGCTGAGAAGGAGGCTTCGAAGTCGTAAAAGCCAAAGATTGCTTAAGCCATGTTAGTCAACAATACCAAAAGTCCAAGGTCAATTTACCTATCATGTTGCGTTTTCTGAGCGTGGCAACAACCTTGAGTTGCCGCCTTGCAGCCTCAGCGCAAGTCCTCGATAGTCTTCCGAGAGGTGAAGCATGTAGCTGTTCTCCTGTAAGGCCATTTCCGCTAAGAATGAGTTTCGCAGCATGTAGCATGAGCGGTCGAATCGTAAGAATAGTTGCCTGTCCAATAATCAGTAAAGTTGTTCTTCCTTCCACTCGCTTGCTTACCTGGAAGAGCATCAGATGCAGTGAAGCAGTCGTTCTCAAAGACTGGTCCCGACCCAAGTTGTACACATCTGTAACTGCATCTGAAGGTATTTCTTGGGAGATCTGGTATAAGGATTTGACGATATCTTGGACGTGAGGAATAAAGGTAGATTCTGACTCGTCTTCAGGATTATAGAGCACTAATCAAGTGTCAGTCACAATGTAGCAAATCCTTATAAATTCATGTAGACCTACCAGCCAAGATACGACCTGTGGCTCGGGCGATCCTGATGTTTGTGCACATGGGTCCAACAGGTGGGAAGCCAGGAGAGTCGGTAGGAAGAGGGATGTTGATTGCCTCATCACCGATGCTTGGAGGGTTGCCTGTCGCTGCAGCCAGACGCCTAATTGCACATATTCATGAGCCCATCATTCCGGAGGTACATGTTTTGATCACTTACCGCTCTTGCATGTAAATAGTCCACCACAGACGATTCATATGAACTCTCTCAGACTGCATCAAGTGTCTAGTTCCACATACTCTGTGATACTTCTGTGAAATTGCCAAGCGCATGGCGGTGCTAATCTAAGGGCAAAGTCAGCCATTGTTCCACAATTGGCCATGAGACAACTTACATAGAGATATGCCTCTTCCTTACGATTCATGTTGCCGAGATAGATGGCAAAGAGAGCAAAAATCTCAATACCAAGCTTTCCATTGAATCGCAAGTCTGACAACGTCGGAACATTTCTATGGGCATACTCAAAGAGTCTGACCCCAGAAAAGTCGTCATTCCCTTCGGGATTGGCATCGAACAGTGTTCCAATAGCAATCATAAGAATCATCTCGAGAACCCACAGAGACTCCATCTGAGCAGGATCATCACGATTCTGGTAGAAAGCCCACATTTTATCAGAAAACTCACGAGCGTCAATATGATGCTGTGACTGGCCGATATAGAACAAAGCTGTATCTAACAACCGTTGAGCCTCATCTCTTGGGGGCAACTTTGGAAAGTCACTGCTCGAGAGACGCCATGGATGGCTGATAACTTCATGACGTAAGTTTGCCTCAGGACTGATCCAAGGTTTCGAAGTTGGCTCTGACTCGGGACGAGATGAGCCGAGTAAGTCTTGGACTCGGGAGCCAAAGGTATGACTAGAGCTGAGGGAAGAGCCAGCGAGAATAGCTGAGTTATAAGCATGTGGCATAGGGCTTGGAGAGAATTTAACTTACTGGCAGCTGGTGATGCTTGAGTGCCTTCATAAGGAGGATATTTATGTTGAGCTAGGGGTGCGGAGAAACTTGTAGAAGGGCGGATGAAGCTTGAGGATCTTGATCTAACATGAAGAGGGTCTTGAGGGGAGGAGTGAGATGTTTGACGATTAGAATTAGAGTTTCTCCTTTGACCGTTCTGTGTAGCAGAAACTGGGGGTTCTTAAGCTTATCAGTATAGGTCGAATGATGACAGGATAAGAGAAGAGCCATACCAGATGCCCTCGGAGGTAGAGTTGAAGGCAGTCCATCGTAGCCATCTCTTTCATATCTAGCTAACTTGCTCTCAAGTTCTTCAATACGGCTAACAAGTGACAAATATCAGCTATCAGTCCTAACTGGGTTATGGAAGAACTTACTTGGCCATATACATGCGCTTGTGTCCATGCTCAGGAACCCTGCAGTCCAGCCCACGCTTGGTGCAGTACTGACAAGGAGTAGTCCCCGAACACCGAACCTTTTTCTTCCTACATGTAAGACACCTACGAAGCTGTAAGTCACAGCAAAACAAAAATAGTGGAGAACAGGATATCGACATACGCCAGTGATGCTTTGCGTGCATCTTTTCCCCCATCGGAGGGCGCCGGACGCTTCCGAGCCATCGAGGCAGTCGAGTCGTCGGCCACGAGGGTCATTGAGAGGTTCTAGAAACGAGATGGTCTGATTCTAGAGATAAGAAGCTTATGGAAGACTTGACCGAGAGTCTGGGGCTGAATGGGCTGAAAGTCCGAGGACGCGGGGACTTGAGCGTTGTTATTCTCTCGGGATGGTTCCGGACTTTGAACGTAAAACTTCTCCACACGATGATCCGATCACGTGAGGGACCGAACCCCTATAATCCCCATGGAGTATGGAGACGGGCCAGCTCCCGGCTTGAGATATAACGACGGTCCACTAGAAAAGTCCAGTGAAAAGATAAGCTGGGGATTTTGGGTGGGAGCACGGCTTCGAGGCCGATGATCAAGCCACCGGAAAACACCCTCTGTGAAGTTTTCCGGGGAACCCTTATGAGTCATGTATTGACTATCGATACGAGAACTCACCACAAAATCTTGTGAAAAGAACAGGTTCAAATTTGATTTATGCAGTCTCCAAGCAATCCGATCCATCGCTGTGGCCAATATAGTCAAGTAAGGTGGCCCAAGTCGTGAGTCAGCGGTCTTCGAGGACGTTAGATGAGGCAATGCTGGGATCCGGCATCGGAGGATATGGCCGAGGCATCGGAGGTGCTTCCGATATGACGAAATATCCCATCAGTTGCTGAAGTGTTTATGTTATCAGATATAATTCAATTTCGAGATAAGGCTCGCGTAAATAAACTTTGAGATAGACTACCTTATATACTAGGGTCAGACTATATGTGAAAATGCTAAAATCAATAACTGCCGCCGAACCGCTGCATGTTAATACTATACAAATCCCAAAGGTATCCAAACTCATAAGACGTAAATGTTTTTGAAAAATCACACATCCAGCCTCTTTCACATCCTTGGTTCACGAGGCTGTTGCATCATTGACGCTGCCATCTTCAACCTATTCCTCGCCTCAGACAAGAGCTCCCAACGCGTGTTGGTCAATGCATCGTCAACAACACTCAGAAGACCAATGATCTTATTCCTGTTTCCCACTACGCCAGCTTGGTTTTGGTGCAAGTGGAAAGCTTTGATAGAGTCGATGGTCGGCGGGATCATAATTTGGAGATATGTACGGAGATCCTCATGCCGATCACGCTTCAACGCCTCGTAGTCCATATTCGATGACATGGGCGTCTGCTCTAGATGAGATCCTTGAGGAGTGTTGATAGTGCCTTGAGCGGAGGATGAATGAACACTAGCCTCGGTGGCCATCGTCGGTATACCATAGCTACTAGAAGGGTATTGTAGATGATCTGGGAACGGCTCGATGTTTCCATCTTGCACATATCCATATGCCCACAATACGAGAGAAGCATAGTAAAGTGCCCAGGCCCTAACTAGCAACTTATCACTCCCAGCATCATACTTTGGATAAGTAGAAGGGGAAAATGCAGTTGCCATACCACTAGCATCCTTGGTCACCCCTCTCCTGGGCGCTTCCTGAAGAAGAATAAGCCGGATGAGCTGGAGCGCGTGATACACTCCACCAATAGCTCCAGGCGAAGCAACCCATTCCTTGATCTTGGCCTCAGTTCGTCTCCAGTCCACAGAGGACACAGTGCGTCCAAGGATCTGAGGAACACCTGCAAAGATACAAAGCTCTGGCATACTGATGTAAACAGTAATGTGACCAAGATGATAAAGGACTGTGCCAAGTGTCTCCATGGCATCGCCATCATCACTTCCACCTCTGCTGCTCAAGCCCAGCCTCTGCCAATCAAAAGCAGCGTGCTTGACATGAGCAACACCATCATCGTAGTCCTTCTTCCACCAGTCAAAAGCTCTTAGAAGCTTTGGACGCCATCGCTCTTGGACGCCAGGTATGGTGTCGGTCCCAAGTGTTGAACGGTCCAAATCTCTTTGATGCATTTGCCATGTTACGGATAGAAGTGCCGCGAGGAGTGCGATTCTTCCAAACGGGCTTGTTCTTACTCTTTGCCCGTTGAGCGTGCGTTGTAGCCCGTCAAGGAAAGTGATAGGCGTGACACCGTTAGCGTGAAGACTTGACTCAACGCAGCCAATTTCCGATGGTGAGTCTGAAGACCACAGAGTGTTGTCGCAAGGAAGAGGAAGCTTGATCTCATGGATCACCAACGTCGGTGTATGTCCAAAAAGAGCGGCATGCGTAGCATCAATGATGAACGCAGCAAGGGCGGCTCGCCGCGTAGCTTCTTGAGCAATCCAATGATCCCACCATTTTTCAGGTGAAGAGTTAAACCCTGGCTTGTTTGGTCCAGGGAATAGTCTCGAAGATCCTATCTTAGGACTACCCATCGGAGTTGGAACCCGAGAGGCATATGAAGATTGCTTTCCGGTTAGAGCACTTCCTCTACGCATCAGCGATAAAGTCGTAGGGAAGTAAATATGGGCACGCTCATGGAGAACTCTAGTTGCGTTCATCTTCTCGTACACCTCCAGAAGCAATAGTGTCTGGATGACCCAGAGTTTCGCAGGTGGATGAGAGTCCGCATGCATGAAGACCTGCCAACGGAGGTTCCAGGAGACAAACGTGGTGAATTTTGAAATTTTGTCCACGGAATCTTCAGATGCTCCCTTTTTGTCCAGCATCGAGGCTCCCATGATAAGAACAGCCAGCAACAAAAAGTCATTGGCGGTTTCCGGGATGAATGTTGGGCGGTGGAGGATCGGTAATTGGTCATGGAAGTTGTCCCAGTATGAGTTGAGATAACGTTCAACATTAACATGGCTGAGAACATGGTTTTCAGCATCAGTATCGCTGCCAAAAATCTCATCCTTGATATCTGCTGCTGATCTGCTTCCATGTAGACTGATCTCGTTGAATCGCTGCATCATGTAATGAAGCAGCGACTGCCTCTTGTGCTCTGAAAGACCAGTTTTCCCAAATTGCGATACATCAGCCATTGGTGTAGCCATCGTCATCGGTTCTGATTGGAACCACAGGCTGTTGATGGGTTCAACATAAGAACCGCCCATCAAGCCTGGTTGAGCCGTGTAATCCGAACATAGCTGGCCGAAGTTGTTCGAGTATCCTGCCATGCCGAAGTTTCCTGGTATGAAATTGTTGTAGTTGGAGCCTAGCCCTTGACCAGTGAAGAGCCACGTTGTGAATTCGTCTGTGCTAGATGGTGAGAGTCCGAAATGTTGCTCTTCCATGGTTTGTTCATTAGACGTTGATAATCCATTTGGTATCGCATAAGATTGTGTGCGAGCGCGTTCCGGGCGAGTAGTCAGCTCAGGGCTTGCCAGAGGCATAGACATGTCAGCAGGAGGCATCTGATCGATCCGGAACGACGGTAAGGTGCTTATGGCCTGCTTTTCT
Organism: Fusarium pseudocircinatum; assembly: GCA_013396035.1. Lineage (NCBI taxonomy): Eukaryota > Fungi > Ascomycota > Sordariomycetes > Hypocreales > Nectriaceae > Fusarium > Fusarium pseudocircinatum. The sequence goes on along the minus strand of JAAOAS010000052.1, from coordinate 56,507 downwards.
GGCGAGGATTCACGACTTTCGAGTTGTCGTTGGTCAGCATAGTAGCCACTTGCGCTTCCCATGTCATTGCGCTGGGCAGAGTCTTGCCGCGATAGGCCTCCATCGACCCCGAACGGTTTCGAGTTGTTGGGGTCAATTGCCGATGCATCCATGGGCATTCGAGTCATTGAAGCTTGTCGTTCTTTTGCTGGTGTCTCTCTCGCTTCATCTTGGGTATCACTCCACGCCGAGCCATCCTCACTGAACGAGTACCTCTCACTCCGCTGTCTCGGTAATTTAGAAAACTCCTTCTGGGGCCTCTGAGAAAGGCGTCCATTTCCGTACTGCTGCACCTGTCTCTCGTGTCTCAGTTTATGACGCGCATAGAGGTCTTTCCTGACGAAAGTAAATGAGCAATCCGGATAGTCACAGTAGTAGATCTCTTTGGGGGAGTCTATAACGGCGTCAGTGGGGGTTAATTGATGTAATTGGATGATACTAACGATTGAGTTGATGCCGCTGAAGATGCTCGGCTCGGGAATATGTCCTCCCGCAACCTTCGTGGGTGCATTGGAACTCTTTGCACGAAGCCTTGCGGCGTTTCTGGCGCGGGGGTGATGAAGCCATCGCGGCTGGCGACTTGGCGTCGTGCCTCGGCTGGAAGTGCTTCTGATGGTTCAGCACGTTTTTGAATGACTCTCAAAGACTGCGAGAACGCCTCTGCACGTCGCTATATCGGTCACAGCCGACAGACTCTCGGTTGAGGCGGTATACAAACTCAAAGCCTTCAGGCCAAATTACCCTCCCAAATTCGAGATTATGGGGGTGAATGTGACCACGCCTCCTTCTTGCCTAGTCACCTGACTGACCAACCCATTCTCGGCTCATTTTTTTCTCGTGTTTCCATTACTACCATTTGCCATCCCCGCGATTCCCCCGCCCCCAGGTCAACCGAATGCGGGGGCATAGGTGATATAGGGTAAGCTCTCTTTTTTCTTCCACCTCTGGCGTTTGGGGTGATGCAGGAAGGGTTCAGAGGCCTCGGAAAATTGCGTGAGTGGTAAGTGGCTTGTTATTGTGACGGTGCTTGCATGGCTAGTGTGGCTCGTTGCTGAAGAATTCCCTGCATTGGAGTTCATGCATGTGAGAGGAGGAATAATTCATCGCGTGAAGCCTTAAGATTCCGGCCGTAGTAACGTTAACTACCTAGCCCTGGAAGGTCATGTGCACGTCTCTAATTAATTCCGATCATATAGCCAAAGATCTTCAATGATCATTTGAATCTGCAGTGAGTTTCTGACTGATCTCTGGACGATGCGAGACATTGGGGCCCAACCCCTGTTAGTGTCTGAGATTTTACTCCGGCACTGGGCTGGGCCGCGAGATTATCGGTCAAGATGAGATCTACAGTACATTCCCTCTCTGGTTTGGTTATCTCTACACAGTAGCATCGCGCGCATCACGAATACCTTCCGGATTGTCAAAAACCTCCGATGCATGGCATGCTACGGGTTTCTAATCTCACCTTGTGCACTGCGACCGGCACAGCCGGCCAATTTCTCTAAACCCTGCCTATATCCTGAGTGCATAATCCACACCACAAGGGTTCAAGACACGATACACACAGACTCACTGTAGAATGTCATTCCGCAATTCCGCCTATACCTATATTTTGTCGTACAAAGCCGTATCATGATCGATAACCTTATTAGAAGAAGAAGAAATTCTAGGCGAGTGAAATAGATCAATTGAGACTTGATCCATGGAACTAAACTGGCCACTGAGAGCAGACAAGAGAAGCACCAAAAGAATAACATTGTGTCACTATCATGAAAATGCAACCTCGAGCCAGGCCCAACAAAAAAAATGAACCTGGAGTGGCGTTTTCCCCTGCAGCCACCGATCGCGCAGATGCACGTGGCCTCTCCCTTGCAAAGTCAATAAGCGACGTCGATGGACGGGCATTCCCAGTCGATCGAGACTTTGTTTCAAGTTTATCGACCCTCTTCTTCTGTGCTGTTCTGTTCTGTTCAGTGCGGAATTGAATCGAGGCACACGCACAGCACGCACATGAGGTTAAAAGAGACTTCAGCCATGGCATGATTCTGAAGCGTAGCTCCCGAGAATGCGTGTTGCCAGACAATAGTCTGTGCCTTTCTCAAGGGAGGGAAATTTGCGTATTTCGCTTTGACCATGAGTTATTACTCAATGCTTAGAAAGACCAGGATGGGATGTCAGTGCCTCTGAATCATATTTCCTTTGAGATATGTTTATCCGTGGAACAGCAATGATCTTCGACTCTCCACAACCAATGCAATGCCATCATGACAGAAGAGGGAAAAGGCCTGGCAAATCTGAGGCTCCCAATGATGATCAGTGCTCGCTTCGGTCGTAGTAAGGGGAGAGAGTAGGAAAATCAGTCCCAGGACAGGGCCAGGGCCAGGACCAGGGGTCTTTTCTTGGTACGCGGATTCCAGCGATCTAGCGATTGATCTGTAAATGTTTAGTGCGCACGAGTCAAACACACGGACGGCTCATTCGCAAAAGCAAGCAAGCAAGCACGACAGAAAGAGCATTGTCAAAATGATACAAGCTTCAACTGCCGATTGACTACTATTCGCACTAGATGCTTGCCTAGTTGCGGGCGCGCAATGGTCTCCGCACGGCAGAGAGAGGCTAGAGAGGCTAGAGAAGCTACTGATTCTAGTTCAGAGTTGGGCCTCGACACTGGAATTCTTGACTGATTCAGGTCAGTTCAGGTACGAGGAAGAAACTCTGACGCGGAGTCGGTTGCAGGTGGCGTTGCGAGAGTTTATAGCGACACAGAGCCAAGCAGAGCCTACACTCTACAGTGAGTAAAAAAGGTGGTGGAGATTTTCTCGGAGCTGCTAGTGAATTGTTTGCCCAAATTGGGACTTGACATCCGTTCCTCGGCTCTCACATCAGCTTAATTTTAGTCTTGGCTCTTTAGTCTTGGGTCTTTTAGCGGTAGTTCCGTCTGTCTGTCTGTATGTCTGTGGGTTGTTCTAGGTCTTAGCCACCTACGAAAGCACCAAACGAACCCGGCCATGGTTCCACAGAGACAAATCTGTTCATCTGCATGTCTCTCAGTCTCTCTTCTCAAACACGCGAGACAGAAGCTAATGCCAGGGGTTTCGAGGCGAGGTCTCTTGCGGACTTGCCCCCTCCCGGAGGCGCTCCCCGTTCTGTTGAACCCCCCCGGAGAGGCTCCAAACCGAGGCACGCCCGCTGATCCCGCGAATAGCATGGCTGCCCAAGTGTGCAGATCGTATGGACTGCGCTACGAGATGAGAGTTGAGTTGAGCGACGGTGGATTTGGTGACACGCCGTACAAGGGCCGTAGGACAGAATTGGCCTGGTCCCGACAACTTGGGTTCTGTAGGTCCCGGCCCTTCGGTTCGTCATTAGCAGGTACATACAAAATTCCCATATATCTGCGACGAACTCCTTGCGGCCCGCATCTGCCGGATCCTGGATCCTTTCGTTTATCGTCAATCATTCATTCTTGCTTTATCCTATTGTGATCCCTTTTCCTGTTTCTTTTCCCCTTTATTCCCATATGGTTTGAAGTGAAGCAGGATAGAGCCTGGCTTCACATCATCGACAGCCATGTCTGTCCCCAACAGAGGCCCTGAGCTTCAGGCTGTATGCTATACTCTTGCCGTTTCTTCGGTGATAGCAGTCGCACTACGTATCTATGTCCGCCTGCGATTGGTCAAAAACTTTGGATTGGATGACTGGTTCATGTGTAGTGCTCTTGTAAGTCGCTCGCTCACCTCAACGGCACCTCAACATCAAATCACGACGCGCAACAATTGATCAGACTATGAATACTCCATGTTGTTTGACATGATACATATGTACAATGTAATGTCAACATATACTGACTACATGGCTGCATAGATCACATTTCTCCTATTCGTCATGTCGGCCCTCCTTGGTGTGAAGCACGGCACAGGTCGACACAGAGACGACCTCGACCCTCATGACTTTCAGCAAGCAATGAAGTGGTGGTGGTGGTGCTACTTATGGTTAGATACCTCCAACTGGGCCTTGTTTACCAAGCTGACCGTCCATATAGGTACTGTCTCACGATGATATCTTCAAAGATCTCAATTGGCTACCTACTCCTTCGAATCACGACACGAAAACTCGACGTATGGATCCTCTATGGCGTCATGGCCATTACTGTCTGCACCGGAGTTGTCTTCTTCTTCGTCACTCTCTTCCAATGCTCCCCGATCTCGTACTTCTGGAACCAAGATCAACCTGGAAAATGCGTCAAGCCTGAGGTCATCATGGCCCTCACTTATCTATACAGTGTGTTCAGTGTCATATCAGACTTCACTTGTGCTATCCTACCAATGTTTTTGGTGTTCAAGCTCAACATGGGAAGGAAGACGAAGCTGGCTCTGATTCCTATCATGGCTATGGCCTGCGTGTTGGTATACCCTCATTATTACAAGAGACATGAGCTCACACTTTACAGGGCAAGCGCAGCGGTTGTCGTTCGATTCCCTTTCGTCAAAGACTTCAAGAACCCAGACTTCTTATGTAAGTCGCAACTCCAACTCCAACTCCAACTCTAAACATGATGATTCATGAGTCACAACTGACAAACCCAAACAGGGGCAACAATCGACATCGCGATCTGGTCGACAACAGAACAAGGTCTGGCCGTCACGGCTGGGTCTTTGGCAACGCTGCGGCCTTTGCTTCGATTACTCGGCCGCAAGCTTGGCATAACGACATCGGGACGGTCTGAGTTACGGGACACTGATCAGCCAATGGGCTCTGGGGGGTTCAGGCCTACAAAGGGTACCAACGGCAGCGGCAATAAGCAACGCGATCTTTTTAGCCTCGCCACATTCGCAAGGGAGGACGACCTGGACGGCAACGGGCGAGACGGCCAGGCAGCTTACGCTGGGGAGCACCATTTCCAGAGCAGATCGTCTGCTGAGAAAGGAGTCTCGGCGTGGAGGTCGAGGGACAATGAGAGTGAGGAGGAGTTGACGGGGCAGGTTGGGAGTGACAATTCGCGGATCATCAAGGTGACAACCTTTGAGGTTCGTGAGAACAGGATTTGAAAATCGTACCAGCAACAGGAACACTAATGACGGCCTTGATATTTATAACGAATAATAATACTACTTACTTATAATTTAGAGAAAATATGTTGCCGTAAAATGAGGATGAAGGTAGGTTATTTAAGTATTTGGGCTGACCTCCATGCCTTATTATGACCACCAGTACTCACAACTCAATGCACAATAGTGCCAGTGACGTCAAGTCAATCAGATTCGGGTAGCTCACTCGACGAAGCCAAGCTACAGTGCAGCTCCAGCTTAACTACTAGGTAAGGTATAGTACCTACTGTACAGGATACATCTGTTGCTCATAAGCTATACCAAGATAAGGCGACTCATTTGCAACATGGCCGTGCGTCTACAATGCATCAATCATAAGCTCCTTTGTGCAAATAAGCGCACCGCAACGTTTCACCGCCATATTTCGGCCTGCAACTGAGCTTAGAATCTTGTTTTTCCCAGACACCAAGCCCAATCGTCATGTATCATGGCAGCCCAGGCCAAGTTGCAAGTCTCGGCCCCCAATGGAGAGAAGAAGAGAAACACGACAAGTACAGTACAGATCGGACGCTGCAGCTGCAGGGCGCTTGTAAATCCGTGTCGGAGCGGTTCATAACACCATATACAGTTAGTCGCGCTTCGCTTATCTGCACCCACAAGTGTGAGAGGTCTTACTTATATGGCGGGTTCAAAGCCCGGTCGAGCTGATCTAAGTGTAATTATTGGATGCAAGTTGGGGTCCAGAAATGCTGTCTCTTTTCTCGACAATTGGCTCAGGGCCAGGAATGAGTAATAATTTATTTGTACCCCATGGAGATATCAAACTGGATTTCCTTTTTCAAGAGATGTACCTATTTAACCAAGACTGAAATACTACTGTTTTTTTTTATCTAAATGAGCCAATTCAAGAGAAAGCCTAGGTATCGGTTGGTACAGTTCAACCCTCACTTCTTGACTGTATGGGTACGAAGATTATATCTGCAGCTTGGAGCCTTTGGCTTGTTGACCCTGTTGCCTTTCACCTGCTTCCCCTTCACCTGCTTCCTCCTTGCCACGCTTTTCTTGCCACCTCGACCTTTTGCTGTACTTGCCACCCGCTTCTTGACAGTATTGACAACCGGAGTATGTTTGGCAAAGTCAAGCGGGTCATGTCGGGGAGCTTGTGTCATGTGAATCTCCTCTTCCCATTGGTTCAGTATGGGTAAGTATGGACGCTGCTCCTCATCCGGGAGCTGTCCAAGGCGAGGTCTGAGTGTCTTCTGGTCGTCGGGGATACGGTAGGCTATGGTCCAGCAAGTCCTTACCAGGCCCTTGGTTCTTGGCTTGATCTTCAGGAATATCTTCAAGTCTTCACGCCAAGCTTTAATGACCTCAGTCTGAAAGCAATATAAATCCCAAGCGGCCAAGCTCTGGAACGTCCAGCGTGGCTGCCAGAACTTTCCCGAGCCCAATGGATCTGGGTCTGGGCCAAACGGATGGGGGACAGTGGATGCAAGGCTCAAATCCACCAGCGTGCCGTTGACATACTGGCACTCAGCTAGGTCTCTGACAACTATCCCGTGTTTGTGGAGGTCGTGGAGCCCCTCGAGCATGCGAGGGAAATGGCGGGCTTGGGCCACCCTTTGATATATATGATCGTAACGCGGGTCATCGTATTCCACCCCATCCACCCAGTCTTTGACGATACCCATGGCAGGGCCGCCGTCCATTCCGAGGAACCAATCCAGTTTTTCATATGGAAGACTCATCTTAGACCTTGCAGCCTGTAGCTTCCGGTCAATGGTGTCGTTGAGGTCCATGGTGATATAGCCATGGACTTTGACTGCGAGATCCTCGCGACCGACTTCTTTCAGTCTGCCAAAAGCTCGACACTCGTTTTCGAAAGGTGTGAAATGAGCGTAGAATCCGTCACAGCATAGATATGCGCTTCGTTCATCCTCACCATAGCTGTACGCTGATGTGTATGGAGGATTGGCAAAGGGCTCCTCCCAAATGAACTACAATACTGTCAGCATCTCGTGCTAAGTTATGCGTGGTACCCTAGTAGTCGAGACCGCTACAACTACCTTGACTTACGAATTTGATACAGTAGATCTTGTCTCCGATTCTTGTCTTGATAATCTTACTATGCGCATTGCTGTCGCACTCTAGGATCTTGAGAAATTCCACGTCATCCGCCTCAAGGTTATGCTGGAAGGGCTCGAGCTTTGGGCCTTCGCAGTCAGGTAAAGGCTTGAGAGGAGTCGGAGGAGCCTGGGGAGGCATGGTTAACCACCTGGCAATTCTGGTGGTCCTTGGAAGTTGGGTAGGGGCAGGGGGGGAAACAATATTAGTAGGGTTGTGCGGCGAGATTTTAATTCACCCGGGAGAAGTTGAAAATTTGAAGCTCCAGAAAGGAAGAAGAATGCAAAATATATAAAAGCTTTTGGTGTAGAAAATCAAAAAAGGCAAAGAGGTGGGTGAGCTGCGACAAAAGAAGGTTGTCAAAGAACAAAAAGTTCAAAGGAAGAAAACTGAAAGAAAGAGAGTCGCACAAAGGTTGTGCTAGCATGGCCCAAGTAAGATCAGTAAACAGAAATAGACGACTTGTGAAATCGAAATTGCAAACAAAGAGCCAGTTCTGACATCAAATTCATTATTCAAAGGCGGCTGAAGCGGCCGCAGGCACTGTGAGAACAGGTCATCAGTACCATCTGTATGTTGGGTGCCAAGGAAATCGGAAGGCTTGCCACTGTTGCAAATGGTCAAACTAAGATGCCACAGCAATAGTTCTTTCAGTTTGGAAGAGTGATATTGCAAACGGCTGTGCTTCCGGCAGGTATCTATCTATAGGTGAGATGCACCCAAGAGACGAATGTCAACGAATAGCTAAGGAAAACTGTTTGCAACCTGGCCAATCTAACAAATCCGACATATCATAAACGGCGGGGCTAATGAGTAGGCTAACACGCTATGTAGTTTGGGCAATATGCCTGGCAAATCGGCACAGAGGGTTGTTTGACATGCTGGTTTACCACATTCAACAAGCGACGTGTATGGATGTTGGGAACTTACCTAAGACGATGAGTGAATAAGGCTATGAGAGATCCCAGAAGTATTTAAGAAACTCTTGTCCTTTCTGCTTGACCGTTGAAGTCTCTTGCTGCATCTCCTCCACATGCCAACAACCATCAGATACACAATTACACACAACGACCACCTGAACCCCTCTACAGCAACCTGTTATCCCTTCTCTACGAGGCCCAGATCAACAGGCACTTAAAAAACAGGGACTTACTCGTACAGATCAGAACATGGATGGGCCAACCCTCCATGCGCTGCTCTCTATGGAAAATCCGATTTTCAAAATCGCACATGGGGCATCAAGCCACCATGCTACCAAAGGTCTTGCCATTGAAGCAAACAGCATCACACGATGGGGGGATTTCACTCTTCAGAATATCATCAGTGCCTATGGCCATATTATTTCTCGATGCACCTCAAGCTCGCAGAAAGTGAAATTTGAGAATGCAGAAGTCGAGCAAGAAGCCCGCAACCTGACTGAGCTGAAGAAAGTCGCGTATAGCTGGCTGGAATCATTTTGTGTTCCCCTCGTCTGTGAAGGCGCCGGTATTCTCCAAGAGAGTCTAAGCTGCCCGGATACAATTTACAATGGGCGAGACGCTCCGCTCATCCCGAAGAAAGGAAGTCAGCCAAACTGAACATTCTTCACTGGTCAAGATCACCGCATCTATTTCGTCACTGGCACTTTGCGCCTCTCGAAGGCGTGGAGCTCGGAAAAGCTCAACCGCCAATTACCCCGATGCAAGGAGCCCATCGAGCAACTTGCGAGACATGCAGTAGAAGCACAGACCCGATACGGCTTCGTACTGAGCGAAAAGGAGGTCGTAGTTGTGTGCTTTTACGCCACTAAACAAGGAAAACTTGCGGCAAAATGGCAACCGATTTCGACAAGTGCATCTGGCCAAGCGACGTTGACCGTGAATTTGGCTATATGGGCCCTCACTATGATGAGCTTAAACGAACAGCATCGAAGCGTTGTGCAAGAGGTGTATACAGTGCCGTTGAATGCGTGGTCGGCGCAACCCGGTCACTATCGCAATCATCTTTCGGGACGAGTTCTCCCCGACCTTCCAGCTGGTGGCATCATCCAAGATCAGTAGGCCCAGAATGACTTGGGTGATGAAAAGGGCTAATGCGTCCACATTGCAATGTGCAAACTTTTCATCTCTCGTTTTTCATGTTGGGTATCCCTTCTGTTTGGGATAGCATGGGATAAATAACAGGGCGATGGATCGTGTAAGGGCCAGCAAAAGTGGCGCAGAAGGGATGGGGTTCCGGCGGTCTAATCTGACATTAGCTAGGGAGACATGCCTAATTTATTACACTTTGCCTGTTATGAAGTACCGATACATCTTAGATCCGTGTCCGTTGAGTAAAGAACACAGATTTCGAGCACACACTTGCGCAAATGGTTCAGTATATCTACCGGTATTTGGTAACGCCACAAAGCTTAGCAAACCACGCCAAGCATACAGCTTAGTTGAGTTGAAGTCTTACGATCTTACGACCTAATGGGACGGACCGGTCTGTGCGAATTTTGTTGCACGAGGATGACATCCGGTCAGACCAAATCTATACCTCAAATTGAGACAGCACTTGATATTCTCAGATTTGAGCTGCACCCCAACAACAAGCAAGCCTCGTTTGAGGCCCGGTTAGCTCAATCGGTAGAGCGTGAGACTCTTAAATGAGTACACCATCTCAAGGTTGCGGGTTCGACCCCCGCATCGGGCTGTTCCTATACAAATGATACGATTGATCTCTTTTTTCTTTTTAGTACAACTGGGGATCCCAAGAGGGGATACAGACGACTCCGTTTCTTTTGTACCTAGGTAGGCATGTCGTGTCACCCGTTGACGTGCGGTCCTTCATCCACTGCGAGGCCTTTAAAGTTCATCCATTCATTCATACGTTCATTCATGAAAGAAAGATATCATCAAAATGCTGCTGTCGCCAGTCATTGCATCTTCCACTACGAGGCCAAATACATTTGCTCACTGTATTGAGTCATCGTAGCCCGAACTCCAGTTCCTCACATAATAAACAGAAGGTCGGTGTCTAGATGTTCATGTCAGCAATTTATTCAAGAGGTACATCAGAAAAAATACAGGCTTACCGATCGGATGGCTACTCGACAGTTGTGGCTTCTGGGTATACTTCGTCTCCAGAATGTCGCGAACACTGTTGAGCAATTCGACATAGCTCTGCTTAGGATTTGCCTTGATTGCGGAAATGAATGCCCATGACATGGCGCCTGTCGCCTGAGCATTAATCGTGGCGTCGGCTCTGCAAAGACGTTAGTGATAACTCATGAAATAAGTCAATCAACTCACGATGTCTGGTCATCTTTGCTTCCTGACCACATGATGACATCGGCAGGCGATGTTCGCGTGTCCTTGGTCTTCTCGTACGCATCGTCACCTCGGAAGGCGGACTTCGCCAAGCCGAAAACAGAGCCAGCGGCGCCCGCAATATCTCCACTAGAGTATGCTCTAAAGGCGTCGAAGAGGCCTGAGGCAGCTTCCTTGGCCAGGTTGGGTTCCTTGAGAACACCCTTTGTTGAGTAGACGTATGGGAGATCCATGACCGTGGCTGAATGGCACGAGTCAAAAATGGCAGTGAGACGGACACCCTGCACCAAGGGCTTCACGACACGGAAATGAATCTCATCATCGACTATGGGACCAGCTTCGGTGTGGTCAACGGGGTAGATGCACTCGTCGTATCCGTCATCTTCATCGCCATCCAAGTCTTCGACCTGACCACCATGACCTTGAAGAGCATGTTAGATAGTTTGGTTCAGATGAAGGCATTAGACTCACCAGAGTAGTGGAGGAACAGGGCATCGTTGGGCTGAGCGTTTGACACAAGCCAGCCCATGGCGCGAATCATATTTTCGCGGGTAGGAATCATGGCTGGGTTGGATTGATCATCGGTCAGAATGACCATGTCCTCTCTCTTGTAGCCATATCGCTCAACAAGGAAGGCCGAGACGTTGTGGACATCGTTGATACAACCTCGAAGCTCTCCCTCCTGGTTAAAGTAGTTGATGCCAATCAGAAGAGCCTTGCGACGACCGGTACAGTTGGAATATTGGAAAGTATAGCCTTCGGGAGCTCCGTGACCGAACTGTTGGGGCGTAGATGGAGGAGGTGGGCCGGCTCGAGCGTGCTCAGCATAGTGGTGCTGGCCTTGTGGGAGACGATAGCCGTATGCGTCAAGGCCGGGGGGAGGAGGGTATGACGGAGGAGGATATCTCTGACCTCCAGAATGGCCTCCAGAATAACCGCCGTATTCTTGCTGGGGAGGGGGAGGTCCAGGAGGAGGAGCGTATCCGTAACCGCCGCCGCCACCTCCATGATATCCTTGGCCTGGGTAGTAGGACATGTTGATCTGCTGTGTAAGAAGTGAACTGATGCTCCGGAGCCTGCAACAGTTGACGTGGAGAATTGAGAAGAACGAAGGTGCAAGAGGGAGCCCGAGAGGTTCGAGTCTTAGCCGCAGAGGAGAAACAAGCACGTAGGTCAGCAATCAGAGTGCAGCCTCACTTCAGTCTCGCAACAGAATTGAGCTCACAGCTGCAGTTGAGCTGCATTTGGGGGACGGGCGCTAATTGCGAGGCGGGGCAAAGGGATGGAGGGGCAGAACCTAGCCCGGGAGAGGCGAGCCTGATTCACCAGCCCTGAACTCTCCTGAGCTCCCCTGAAAAGCCCCCTGGAAGTGACGGGAATGAACGCTCTGGAGGCCGCTGGAAGGAAACCTCCCTCATGACACCAACGGATGGAACGCCAAGGGACCTGGATGGCCTTGGCGCTGCAAGAGCCCCTCCCCCTCACCGCAGCATCAGACGTGGATGTGTCGAGGACGAGCCAGTGAATCATTCATGGATGTCACAAGGAAATAAGATTGTGAGACGACATGAAACCCCTCATGATTTCGGGGACGAGAGAAGATCCATCACCAGCCACCGGGTGTTATTGCCTTGATGATAAACATCACGGGCGGCCTCTCGCCTGTTGTGATGGTGACGCAGTATTGTATTGCCGTTGGGTGAATGAATGAGTGTTTGCTTATTGTTTGATATCACCACTTTCTCATGGGGATACAGCCAGCATTGGATATCATGACTGCTTGCAGCTTTGCTCCGCCACGCTGGTGTTGCAACAACGTACCCCATATTCCTTCATACCAAATACCCCTTGCTGCTCCAACTTAACGATGGGGATGTGCGGACGTTGTAGTTTACAGAGCAAGTCGAAGGGAAAACCCCCCAAGGTACTAAGGTAGGCTGTTGGGCTCTATGTTATGTGAAATCGAGGCGATTATCCGTGCCCGTCAAGCCAGACGAGGAATAAGCTGGATACTGCTTCAGTTGACTCCACGCCACTATCAATCATGTGGGGGTATTTCTCCGTGCCTTTGATGTCGCAATTGAACAATGTCAGCATGGAGCTTGTTATAGATCCTTTCGTTTAACAGCCTTAAACATCATGCCTCAGCTTATCCGATACGTAGACAAAACGATGCTTGTTAAAGCCAAACGTGAACGAAGCTTGCTGTCGTAAAAAAACAGGTACCAAAGCTTAGCCCGAGCTGGTGACATTTGGCACCAGAGCGTTGCCCCGCCGGAACGGCCCGCAGGGGTCTATAGAGGTCCACTGATTGGCCACGTCGTAGCACTGTCACTGGCTGGTCCCCGAAAGCTTGAGGTTGGGTGTTGAATGGAGGGGTAAACGGGCTTTAAACGGGCCTGTGCGGCGGCTCTGAATACTGAGGTGCCCCAATTGCTTGCGCCTGTGCCTTTCACGCGGTGCGATAGCATCATATCCGTGTCTCCCCCGTACCTGGATCCCTCTTTAACTGCAAGAGTGTCATTTTCACACAGTGGTCTATACCTATTCACTGAGCTATTTCCCATTTTAGCAGTGACTCAGTGAGACCCTACGTTTCACCCCACCATCCATGCACTGTCGGCAGCTGCCAAGCATCCATGCCGACTGTCGATAACTGCGCGGGTCGCACCTAAATAAGTCCTTACTCTTTACACCTCACACCTCACACCTCAAGCCTTTCGCCATTATATAACACAGAACCCAGTCGCTCTTTTTTTCTAATCCCTCCTCTCTCATCTACCTTAACTCTTTTATTCTTTCCCCTATAACCCTTGATCCTCCCACCGCCGACTTCGCACGCCTTAGTCCGAAGTCACCCATCATGTCTTTCTTCAAGAAGATCGCCAAGGAGTTCGAGAACCTTGGTATCGGCGACAAGGACGAGAAGAAGCAGGAGCCTCAGCAAGGCTATCCCCAGGGCCAGGATAGTACGTTTTTACCACAGTAACATCTTCTCAGAGCATGTACTAACTCTTCGGCCCGCAGACAACCGAGCCTACGGTGACAACGGCCAACAGTACGGCGCTCCTCCTCAGCAATACAGCTCTCCTCCTCCTCAACAATACGGAGCTCCTCCCCCTCAGCAGTACGGCGCTCCCCCCCAGCAGTACGGTTCACCTGCTCCTCAGCAGCAGTACGGTGCTCCTCCCCCTCAACCCGCCTATCAGCCCCCGTCCGACCGCCCTCCTCTGCCCCAAGGTTGGACTGCTCAGTTCGACCAGAACCAGCAGCGATGGTACTATGTTGAGACAGCCACTGGTCGCACTCAGTGGGAGGCTCCTGGTCAGGCTCCTCCCCCTCCTCCCCCGGACTCTCGTCCGCCGTATGAGTCCCAACCCTCTGACGGATCTCGCGGTTACCCTGGTGCTCCTGGTGGATATGGTTCTCCTGCCCCTGGAGGTTACGGCGGTGCTCCTGGCTATGGCGGCTACGCTTCTCCCCCCCCTGGTCAGGGTGGCTACGGATCTCCTGCTCCAGGTGGTTATGGATCTCCTGCTCCAGGCTATGGTGCCCCCTCTCCTTATGGCGCTCCTTCGCCCTACGGCGCACCCTCTCCTTACGGAGCTCCCGGTCAATACGGAGCTCCCGCTGATGGCGATCGCGGCAACAACCCCTACGGTCAAGGCGAGAAGAAGAAGAGTGGCAGCTCTGGAATGCTCCTCGGTGCCGCAGGCGGTCTCGCCATCGGTGCTGTTGGTGGTGCTTTGATCGCAAACGAGCTTAACGACAGTGACAGTGATCACGAGCACTCTGCCGCCGCCGCTGCCGCCCCAGCTGCTGCTCCCCAGGTTGTCAACAACTACTACGGAGCTCCTCCCGAGGACCCCTATGCCGCCGACCCTTACGCGCAAGATGGTCCTCCTGGTGTTCTTCCCCCTACCGATGCTGATGGTGACTCCGTCTCATCCAGCGACCGGGAAGATGTTCAAGAGGCCCGCGAAGAGTACGAAGAAGCTCTGGCCGAAGCTAATGACTCGGATGCCAGCAGCAGTGATCATGAGAGACTCGAGGAGGCTCGTGAGGAGTACGAAGAGGCCTATGAGGAGGTGTATGAGGATGACTAAATGGTGAAAAACGAGCTATGAATAACGATATGTTTACGTCTCACTGTTAACAGCATTGCTTTGGAGCCATAAGGGCAAGGAAGAAGGTTGTTGGATTTGTCACACTTGGTAATACCTTATTAGTACACAGTACAATACCAGAGCACATTTCGTACTGCTTGTCATGCAGCACATTTTCTTTTCTGAGGATTTGCCAGTATCGTTCCCATGTGCGTTGGATAACCTGGGCTGCCTAGGTAATGTCTTGCATTTCTCACGCATGCACGGGCGTGTTGTAACACGTTAGAGATGCAGCAATTACAGGCTATTGCTGTAAGAAGAAGCCCGCTTCGCTTATCGGCACTGGGCCAAGAACTGCAGACCCTGCCACTGCAGGGCCTTTTCTTCGCTGTGTAACATTGACACAGAGTCTCTTGAACAGCAACCAACGTCCCATCGGTATTGTATTCAGTATCAGGTAGGTTTCCAATTATTACTACGTTAAGGTATACAGTAAAGTTGCCCTGAGGCGAGTCTCATATTGCAAAAAATGCATTCCGGTCTCAACAGCGAGTATTTCCAGTCCACCTGCAATACTCCATACAGAGCAACAGCTGAACGAAGGACAAGAGAACGAATTTCCGAGGTCCAAAATGGATGAGTTGTCCGTCGTCCCCACGCTTGGCATTACACGATAATGGCGGAGGGTACATTGCACAGCCCCCTCGTCAAATTCTTGGCAATGGAACCGTAAAAGCATTGTACGATTTGAGTTCTTTTTTTTCCCTCCCCAGCGGGCGCTCGCTGAACGCTCTTCAAATTCTCACCATGTAGTAATGCAACGGTGAGAAGATCACTCGGCACAGATATTGCCGGGTTGACGAGCTTGTTGCGGTCAAGCTTTTGTAATTGGAAAATAAGCATTTATCAGAAAGCTTGTCGTTTTTCTTATTTGTTTATTTGGGCCAGGAGTTTTACAAAGGCTGGTGAGTGGTGAGCTTGGCATTGATGTTGTGTTGTCCCATGAGATGAGGGTCTGCGGACTGGGGGTATTATACGGATGATGGCTAAGAAGGCGTAGGTAATTGGTATGAGTTAGACTTGATTCGTTGACGGAACAATACTAGTCTTTGCTTTAGGTATGTGCTCTTCATAGATCCCTCCTTCTCACGTACATACTCTCGTTGATGATCAGGCGCGCGTGTGGGACTTAGTCTCTTTCACTATGTTGAGCCTTTGAGCATGACCAGCAAAACAATTGTTCAACCTCATTTCCACATCCTAGGATGTAATAAAACTTAAGCCCAACAATGCTGACTCTCAACACCGGTCTCGGTCAGTCCCGAGCATCACTCATCCGATCCATCGTGCAGTCCTCTGGGTATCGCAAATATTCTTAATCAAGTCCTTTCAACCAGCCATGTTCTCATTGTTCCTCTCTTCAAAGCAAATGCAAATTGCTACCATGAGAGCCATATCAACACGGGGCTCAACTTCGAGGCCAAATAGCAAATCCCGGCTGCTAATTGTGTGGCTGATACGTACGACCACGTTGTCCGTGATCGTGTCAACAATGCAAGCACTATTGTCGCGCCAGCTACCTTTCATCTCAAGAGCCTCTGGTGAACCGTTGAGCGAATTGAAGGTAGCTGTGATTTTGGAACAGAAAACTAAGACATATCAGAGACAGATGCCACGGCGACTATCACGGGGACGACTCACGCCGGAAGCTGATCCTCACGTTCATAAGTTCCCTTCCTTGAGGGTCTTCCACAACATACCTGGTACGGAAATGGAGGTGCCTCCTGACGATGGAAAAGAGATGGTTGCATCTCATGTCATAGACCATCTTGCGTCCAGAGATGCTCATCACCTTCCGCTCTATCTTGAGGATAGGCTGACCGTTGACATGTTGAACCTCAAGTTCATCGCCGTTACATGACTCTAACTTTTCTCTGACGATGAGGGTCTCTTTCTGGACCGTGATGTAAGCTGGGAAGATGCCGACCTGGTGCCCCAACAGCGCCGCCGGAACTTAAGGGACCGCGATTAGAGGCTGAGGAGGATAGATTTGAACTTCGGTAGTCTCACATTGGTTTTGAGGCAGCGCCATTGTTGCTGTTGAGGTAGCAATGATGAATCAAGATGATGTTGTTGAACTTCCTTATTGTCAAGGGGAGATGAATAGTGCTATGACGGAGAGTTTAAGGTGTGCACGCGTTTTACTGAAGAGTTGCCAAAGAGTAAAGTTATTACAAAAGCTGTAACAGCGAAAAAGAATGTTCCAAGGGATTTCCTTGGGTTGAGACAGAATGTAGGTGCTTTATCGATGGCAGTCGCATGTTGTCTTGCACTTGCCTCCCCAGTAGGGCTGATCACTGCTACAGGAAACGTCTCAGATGGAGAAAAGAGGCAGTGAAGGATGCCCATGAGGATTGCTAGACCTTTTCTCGCTTGGAACTGACATTCAAGAAAAGTCTCTTTCCAACAAGTATTCTACCAAGCAACATTGTTCATCAAGGCAAGGCATCCAATCTCCGTTCTCTGATGTCCTCAATCGTAGCTATCTCACGAGATTGGTAATTCATTGAAAGATATGTCTATGAATAAGGTAGGTAAAGGAAAATGGAATTGATCAAAGGATGAACTCATGGAGCAAGCTTCTAATTCATCAGCCGCCTTGACGGAACCTTTCAACCGTTATTGGCCCCAACGCTTGTGCCACCATACTTGGCTAGAATTACTCCGATCAACCTGAACACCAGCCATCTTGCGGCTGTACTACGGCATGTAATGCACCACCTTAAGGCCGGAGGTAGACTTTACTGAGGTTCTTGTACTCCGTAAATCGACATCACCCACCCTAGAGAGGCCAATCATTAATAGCAAATTGGTTGAACATGGGATCACCAAATGTAAGCAATGATCACGTGATTGCATCAAGAGTCTTGAAGACAAACTCGGTCTGGTGGTCTAGTGGTATGATTCTCGCTTAGGGAGAACCCTACAGCATAGCCTGCGAGAGGTCCCGGGTTCAATCCCCGGCCAGACCCTTTTCTTTTGCTCTTTCTGCTCTCTATGTCTGGGGTTTCGTTCTTTTTGCGCTGTTGTTTCGACTTTATCACAGCTGAGTTGGGATGAAATACCCGGCCCCACTTGAGCCGAGCCAGTTAGAATTGCGGTACGAATGTTTAACATGAAAGCCGTTGTAAACGGTTATCCATTAGTAAAGCCAGCAATAAATATAGCACAAAGAGTTTGGCAAGAATTAGAAGAAAATAGAGTCAACCATTGTCTATCCTAATCTACCCATTATCAATACAAGAAACAGATCTCGGGCGCGAGAAAAAAGTCAAGACACGCAATGGGCGTCATTCAACCCACGATCCATTCAGGATATTTACAGAGCGAACAGGGCAAGGAAGGCAAGGGCGGCAGTGGAGACGCCGAGAGAAGCAGCACCGTTGGTGATGGTGCTGGGAGTCTCAGCAGGGGCAGAGCCAGACTCGGAGCCGGAGCTGGAGCCGGAACCAGACTCAGAACCGGAGCCAGAGCTTGATCCAGCACCCTCAGAACCAGAACCAGAACCAGAACCAGACTCAGAGCCGGAACCGGATCCAGAGGTAGGCTTAGAGCCAGAGCCAGTAGCGGTGGCAGTGCCAGTAGCTTCCTCATCATCGCCGGAGCCGCTAGTAGCAGAGGCAGTAGAGGTGGTGAAGGTAGCGGTGGAGTTAGAAGCGTGAGTGGCCGTGGAAGCACCGGACTCAGTCTTGGTCTTGGAGTGGACGGCAGAGCTGGTGGTCTCCTCATCGTCGTCAACCTTGTCGCAAGAGAGATCGAAGAGAGGAGTGGTGGAGAGGTTATCAGTGATGGCGAACTTCATCTTGTTGTCGGGGTTGGAGTCGCGGAGAGTGTACCAGAAAGTGGGGGTCTTGTTGAAGAGGTACTTGCAGCCAACGTCGCGCCAGTACTTCTGAGCGTTCTTCACACTAGGAACAGCCTCATCCCAGTTGGGACCCTTGTAGGGCCAGCCAGTCTCAGTGACCCAGACAGGCTTGCCATTGGAGGCGGCGATGGTGGCCTCGTATGCCTTGTTGAAGAGCTTGGCAGCGTTGTCGATGCTGTTGCCCTTGTCGTTCTCATAGTAGGGGTACTCATCCACACCGATGAAATCGATGGCGTCGAGGACGGCCTTGTTGGTAGCGTTGCCCCAGACGTCCCAGGTGTCGACGTGGCCGACGGGGATCTTGCCAATGGGGGTACCCTTGAAAGCCTTCTTGAAGTCGTTGATGAAGTCAACGAGGACATCGGGCTGAACACCGACACCACCCTTGTTCTTCACGCCAGTAACGGAGTTACGGTAGAGATCCTCGCTACCAACGGAGACACCGATGACGAGGTCGGTCAGCTTGGAGCCGTACTTATCGACGGCCTTCTTGAGGGCGCTGATCTCCTTGTCGATGTTGTCAGTGCCTGAAGTCCAGACACCGAGGAGGATCTCGGTCTTGGTGTCGATGGCAGCCTCAAAAGCCTCAATGGGGTCATCCTCGGAGTAGGCCTGGATGTTGGTGTAGAGTCGGACGGCGCTGAAGTCGCCGGGGGCGGTCTTCAGGTTCTGAGCAGTCTCGAACTCAGCCTGGAAGTCGGACTTGAACTTGGCGGCACGGTTGGCGAGGGTGGCACCAGAGTTGAAACCGAGGTAGTTCTTGGCCTCAACACCGAGGGCGAGGGCACCAGCAGCGAGGGTAGCGGAAACCTTCATGTTGGCGAATATAGATTATCGATTCTCGGGTAAGTGATCGATATGTGGTGTAAGCAGGTTGGTATAACGTCGAGCAAGGTCACACCAGCCGGAAGCTAATTCTATTAAAAGAGCGTGAGTGTGATTATTCGGAAATGGTAATCAAGAAAGAAGCCGTTCTGGCAGTCAAAAGAGAGTGACGAGGAAGTAAGTAAGAATGCCGAATCCAAAAAGAGAATCCAGACAACAAAAAGGAAATGATGGACGGATGGGAAAAAAGATTGGAAGTTGATCAAAGAATGAGGAAAGGCGCTTTGTTTTGCTTTCGGAACGCGGTGAGATTAGGTCGGGGGCGGTTGCAGCGGACGTGGAGCCGTCACGTGCCGGACAGGCACTAGGTTCCCGGTTTTTCAGGGGAAATGCTTACGACGCTGGTCCACTAGGTTATGGTTAACGTGCCGTAGGCCGCTAAGAATAGAAGGGCATTTCTTGGAGGTGGGTGCTCATTGGACGTCAACCCCAGCTTCTCCTGTTTCGTACCCAAGGAGCAATTTTGCAATGCGTGATCGTCGATAAAACAATCGAGATGAATGTTGCTATTCTTGAGGAATGAACATTATGGGCTCTCTTTTTTCGTATTGCGAGATTTGATGCTATCTACTCCGTACCGCATCGTTAATCTGTCAAGCCTCTTCCGCGCAGCTCTCGTCTACCTACCTAGACAGCAGAGAGTTCCAACGGTGTGCCCTTATCTCAAAGAATGTGATTCGTAGTGGCGTGATTTATGCAAGGAACAATGCAACCAATTCTTGAGAACGGATGGAAGCTAAAACAAATTCAGTGCATCAAAGTTTATCCTTGAGCCAATCTCCAAGGCACTCAAGATACTGGGATTTAATTCCTTGGTAGCCAATCTCTGTATACGAAGCCAAGCGTGGGATTTAATTTGATGTTTGAGATATACAGAATGCGGCCAGCTGTATTTCACCGCCTGGATCCCCTAGTTTTTGGTCTTGATGTTCTTGAACTTCAACCTCAAACATCCCTCTTTGATGCAAGAAGCAATTCTTTTTCGTGGCGAGCGAATTCCTTGGCACCTCAAGCGCTAAATTAGCTGAGGCTGCGGGTGACGATGGTGGGTTAGAAACTCCCCCTTGAAGTGGAGAATACGATGCTTGGGCTAGGCTGGCACGGCTTTGAGGCCGATCGATCCGTTCCTGGATTGGGATGGCTACAGATGAAGTCAACCAAGATGAAAGAGGCTCAATTGAGCAATCCCTTCAACATTCGATTCGAATCTAACAGATACTGTGCATGTCTTTGCTCTGTTTATGCTGATCGATATGCTGTCCAAACATTCACCGTCTTATCACGTGTTGTTAAGATTAGGCGCTGATCCTGGATCTAATGTCTCACCAAGACATTCCGCCATGACTTTGGTTGGGCTTTAGTCCAGCATAGTTTCAGCCACGCCTATCCAATGGTTATCATCATCAAGAATAATAATATTGTTGATCAAGCAAAAGGTATCGCTAAGTCATGACATGGCTCCATTCACAGATCGTCACGTCACAGGAGGCCACCCGACTGCAACCTCAGCACTCAATCTAGTGCTTCTCAGCTTCAGGTTTCTCGTGAGCCATAAAGACCTCGTCCTCATTAATCTGGTACTTGGCAGACTTGCGTGCCGGGATACCCTTCTGGAACTGTTCAAATTCGTTAGCTGCGTTCTTGGTCCTCGTGTTCGGCTGCTTACCATGTAGTCCATCTCACCAAAGGTACGGTCCTTTGTTTCGAACATACGGAAATAACCCCAAGCCAGAGTGAGAGTGGCAAGACCTGCCCAGAAGAAGGCCTGTAGCATGTTAGCATTGCATCGACGCTCGTATCGATTGGGCTGTACTTACTGTCTTGCCCTTGAGGTTCCATGATCCTGGAGACAACATTTCGGGCTGGATGAGACCTCCGCAAATGATGTTACCGACATAATACGTTGAACGAGCCAACACAATAGTCTGTGTACGCAAACGAGTCGAACCGACCTCAGCAACGATGGTGTAGATGATGGGACCGACAGACATGGAGTATGCTCCCAACCACACAACACAGAGGATAGATTGCGCCCAAGCCAAGGACAGAGTCTGCTTGGGCAACGCCAGGAAGCCGATAAGCCAGAGAATTACGACAAGGAATGAGAAACCAGAGAGCCAGATTGTTCGTCGACCGAACTTGTAGATGTAGAACCACGAGATGATGGTACCAACGAAGGCGATGCCAGTTCCACCAAGAGCAATACCGTAAGAAGCAGAGGGACCAATACCAGTCTGTTGGAAGAAGAAAGATCCACTATAGCAAAGGGCACCGCCGTTGGTGATCTGAGAGAGGAAACCCATGCAAGCGATCTCGGTTCGTCGAAGGTTACTACCTCGGAAACAGTCCCAGTAAGAAGTACCAGAACGCTCCTCAATCTCAAGCTTGTTTGTGTGCACCATGAGAGCAACGGCATTCTCGTAGTTGATGTTGTGTTCCGGTTCGGACAGTCGCTCGAGGGATACTTTGGCCTTCTCGAGCTGGTTCGTTCGGACAAGATGCCAGGGTGACTCGGGAGCCATGTACGCTGCGATGGCGAGAGGAATAGGCCACACCCATTGGATTGCAAAGGGAATTCGGTAGCTCCACGGGGTAGGGTTGTCAACTAGACCTTTTAGTACACCAGCTGAGATGAACTGTCCAATGCACCAGCATAGGTTGACATAGGCAGTGAGATATCCTCGTATAGCAAGAGGAGTGACCTCAGCAGCGTAGGCGGGACCAGTTGTAGCGAAGATTCCCCAGGGAATATTGCAGAGGAATTGACCGACGAGAAGGACCTCGATGTTGGGAGCGAAGAAGACGACAAAGATGAAGGCAGAGAGCCAGAAGAGGCCACTGATGAGAACCTTGCGGTGTCCCCAACGCGAAGTAGCCCAACCGTTTAGGAGAGCGCCTATGATGTTGGCGAGGGCACCAAGACAGTTGAAGCGCTGCTGCCAATTGGCTGAGATCTGATGTCCATTCTCCTTGTCGAGATATTCGCCGTACTTCTCTCGGAATCGTGGGTAGCCGTAGAAGGAACTGAGGAGGGTAACATCGTAGCCCTCCATGATGACAGTGGTCGAGATGACTGACAAGTGCCTGTTAGCTATCTCGACGTCAACAGTTCAATGGTAAGAACTTACGGATGGACCAAAAAGCAGCGCGCTTGTAAGTCTTGAAACCCTGCCAAACGGTAAAGCTATGCTCATCGGCCGTGGCTTCAAGAGCTTCGTTGGCGAGGGCTTTGTCGTGAAGGTCTACATTCTTGAGATGGTCAAGACCAGCATCGGTGCTCTCAACATGGGGCTGAATCTCCCCGGAGTGCTTTTCGGCTACCATGGTGAACAGATTCGTCGCTTACCAGCAGCAGACTACTTGCGATGAGGTTTGAGAGGCTCATGATGGCCTTCACCGGATATGGGCATGTTATATCGTCCATCTCCAATGGTTTTCCCCATGCAGAGATGATCCTCGAGGCCGGGAACCGGTTCACATCGCCGTAGAAATAGGATCGACGGCCCGTGTTAGTGAAGCTATCTCGTAGTTGAACTTCCCTGCCATTGGTGGAAGATCCTGCGGGGGGAAGAAGTTGGTGATGAGGGATGGAGTGGTCAACATCGATCGTTAGTGGACCGGATAATAGCCTGACCACTAAGGTGCCTTTCTCCTCCCCAGCTTCTTCATCCTAGAGAGGTGGGTAGTCTGGGGTAGTTTCTGGGGGATGGTGGTGATCGTCAGATGTCTTGGTCTAGAACCCTGTTTCTCCCTACGTTGGCCCATGTTTTTAGACAGGAGTATACCAAAAACGCCAGTTCCAACGTCAGTTCTGTCATTTGTTATAGCTTAATCCGGATAAATATGACTCGAGCAATCCTTCAGAGATGCCTTGAGGCTTCATCTGCATCACAAGACGGCTGACACCCAGGAACAAGCCTTCCTCGGCTGCTACTGTACCACACCTGGACGATCACAAGCATCGCGTGATTGGTGAAGAAATGCCCAATGCGAAGACACCCACTTATACGCGCTTATATGCGATTCGTCTTGTCTTAAGCTTGACCTATATGCCTTCAATTAAGGTACCACGATCATGAGGCTTATCTTCTGGAAGCGATCCAAATTTGACAATTCTCCCCCAAATGTGATTGGGGGTTTGTCGTAGTCTCAGTCTTTGCTCTCTCTTATTCCCTATTTTCCGACGGCCGCTAGTAAGCAGCCACTTTTCTACCTCCTCATCAATGCCTCGCCATCACTTTTGTCTTCTCATTTAACCATTTACACGGTTAGAACCGACTTAATCGGACTCTTAGCAGCCACAAGCTGCCCACGCTCTGAGGCACAAGGGTGAAGTGGTTGGGTTGCATCTAGACATGGCAGTCGGGGCTTACACCCATTCACTCAATGCACGACTGCGGCACTCACCAACTCAGGCTAATTTCCCTTGGCAAATCCATCTTCAGCCCGAGCAAATCAAAAGTTCCTCACATCAGAATACGCAATGGAGAGATGCAACTCGGCAGATCTTGACCCGAGACGGTGGAACCCAAGTTTGAAGGCAGCCATCGAACCATGCTTGACTGGCCATGATTCAAGGAATTAGACATCAGGTGAACTGTCACACTGCAGTAGCTTCTTGATTCATTTCATGCATTCTGCTACTTTGAGGGGTTTGATCGGTTGACGGGTTACATTGCCGGCGGATCATTCTGCAAGTTTCCGAATAAGCTCGAGCCTCTACTGACAGACGCTGCCCCCCTCATTCGTATAGCTGAATGCCCTCGGCTGTAGTGAATGAAGATAAATAACCTCCTATATCGCTAGCCGAACCACACAATGAAAAGAAATAAACCTAGTTGAGACTGATGACCTCAACGTTTCGAACTTGAAAAGTTGTCGCTATGACACATGAATCAGTACTGGCGAGACATGTCAAAGTGACAGAAAGAAACTTCCGCGTTGTGGGACCAGGTGACCCAGAAGATCCTTCAGTCTGATAGTTGACGATCCTATATAGCTATTAGCCGGGTCAAATCTCATTATTTCATAAGAGATATACTTACAGACGTAGACCCGCCCCAATGTAGTCGCGACCATATTGCGTAGTCTGCTCAACACCATCGAGGAAAAACTTGACTCTCACATCATGACCGTTCTCATCACGCAGTTCAGCACGAACAGAATGCCATTCCTGAGGATTAGGATAGTCCCTATCAAGAGCGGTGACCTCATCAGAAGTATTGAATGTGTTGAAAGAAATCTTTCCAGAGCCTTTCCACTCAGCAATATCAATCTCAGGCGGCCATCCGCTCGCAGCATTGAGCCAGAAAGCCGGCCAGGTTCCTCTAGCAACTGGAGCAATGAACTCAGCACTGATATCGTAACCACCACCAGCAGAAACAGTGAATGTTGATTTGGCGTGGATTGCTCCAGAAAGATAGTGAATGGGATCTTCTTGGTCATCTCTTGGCTCAGCAGTCAGAGTGAGAACGCCATCAGTGACGGAGACGTGTTCCTTGTCCATTCGGGCGCCGCCATTGTGTGTGGCTCCCCAGGGATACAGGTAATTCCAGTATGTTTCAAGGGAGTTGAAAGAGTCTGAAGGAATTTTTGTCGTTGCGCGTCTTTCAATTGGCGGTCGTAGAGTAGAACATGATGCTCCGACACAGTAGAGCGCAACGATAAGATTTTTGAACTGCATTGTCTCGGCGGATGAGAACAGAACTTCTGAGAACCGGAGGATTAGAACTTAAGCATGTCTTTAAGTACTGCATGAGCTGCTATATTGCAACCCTTTTAATGTCCGTGAAACAGGAGTAATGAAACCTTACCGGGACCTCCGGGATGTTGAAACAAGAAGCTGCATTGACGATCACCGCGAAACGAAACGCATGGATAAACATTAAACGCACCAACAATTTCTCTCCATATGGCGCCAGACTCAATATGATGATTCAATTATACAGGAAAGCCTGTCAGGATTCAAAGGTGTGCTTGATTCCCTGCAAGACAACCTCGATAGAAAAAACTAAATAACTCCGCATATATACCGAAATTCAGTTCTCAGTTGTGCTGTGAACGATTTTACAATGATCTTAGTCCTGCTATTGTAGTAGAGACTTGAGTTTATGTAGTATCACAAGGGCAACATGGACATCTAGCATTGACGACATAAAATGTTTGTAAAATCAAGAAAATTTATTCACGAATTCCTTATGAGCTATGATATCAGAAGGGAATGTAATCAAACAAGGGAGTTCACATAGTTCTCCAAGTTAGAATACCCATTTGATGTAACCTTCATACCATCTGAAGCGTCGTTGGGATTAAGACCATTCTTTGTTTCCCATTCATCAGGAATACCATCACCATCTGAATCTTTCAGCGCGGCACCGTTTGCAATCTCTCCAACACCACCAAATTCCTTCTCGTCAGAGATTTGCCCTCCCTTGGTTCCATAAGATTTGACTTGGTCAATAAGGGAAGTATCAACAGTATCCCTATGCAGCGAGTTTCCAACGCTTTTGAGGACTAGTTCGACAGCTGCCTGGGCTGTGAGGGCTATAGGAGCCGGATAGTTGTATGGAGTCTTGACAAAATCAATGCCAGAGTAGCAAGTGGTTTTTTCGCAAAGAGCAGCGCCATCAAGCTTGCCATTGCGGTTGGAGTCGTAGAAGTTATCTTTGACGTCTGAGACGTAGTTAGCAAAACAATCATCCGAGAGGAAAAAGGACTTACAAGCATGGAAGTAACTGTTTCCTCGAGTAAAGGCTGTGACGGTAGTATCTGGACCAGAAATGAAATAGTTGTTGATAATGTTAACATAGCTGTCAGCTTCACTATCTCCAGCAATGTAACCGCCACCACCTCCCCAGTTATACACGACCTGTACGACAGTAAGAAGCTCGTCCAAAAATATCACCAGAATCACTCACATTGTTCTGAAAGTCGTTGACACCTTTGACTTTGGGGTTGCGAGTCTTGTTATCAATATACAGATTGCGGAACAAGCTGACTCCGCCATCTGTCTGCATCAAGCCACCACAGGAGTGAGAAACCAGGCCCTGGGCAATGATGGTGTTCTGGATGGTGACATTGGTGACGTCTCCATTGATGGAGAAAGTCTCATCACGGCCCCATGAGACGCTGACGTGGTCAAAGATGATATTTTTACCGTCAGCAATACCGATTGCGTCTTTGCCTGAGGTTCCGCCTTTGCCCATACGGATGGTGATATATCGCACAATAGAGTCATTGGCGTTGGAGAGAGACCAGCCATTGCCGTAGACGACGATTCCCTGTAGGCGGTTTAGCTAGTATAAGTTCGAAGATTTTAGAGACTTACACCACCCGGAGCAGTTTGGCCGGCGATGTAGATGTTCTTAGACACGACGATACGCTCAGAGATCTTGATAACTCCGCCGACATCAAAGACAACTATCCTGTTAGGCTTCGATACCGCATCTCGAAGCGACCCAGTACCAGAGTCACTGTTTGGTGTCATTAGACATTTCATATGAGCAGGAAAGGAGACTTCGGCTTACTTGAGGTTTGTCACTTTGTATACTTCACCTTGACGACCACCAACTGCATACCTACCAAAGCCTTCAGCTCCGGGAAATGCAAGTTGGGCTGCTTGTGCCACGGAACTGGCCGTCAAAGCCAACAGCAAGGAGATTCTCATATTTATTGAGTATAAGAATCTTGAGTTGGCGTGCTTCAGGTACACCGGGGCTATCATCCTTTATGTACAACAACCCCAAGGAGAAGTTACATGGGGTTTCAAATATCCTCCAATGGCAGCGTTCGAGTCACGAAGACGGAATCGAATTGCCTAGTTGGTAAAATTGCGGTGACGCAGCGATTGGTGGAATCTTTCAACAACTATTGTTGCAAATCCATTCCTATTTTGGTGAATTTAAGTTTGGAAGACTATATACCGACATGTTAGGCTCGCACCACACCGTTGAGGTGAATTCTGAGACTTAAAGACAGAAGCTTACACAAAGAGAGAGGCGTATGGACGTCGACTGTCATTCAATGTAAACCAGCTAGTATTATGCATATTCCATCCTTACATACAGGTAGCCAAGGCATATGCTGGACTTGAGAGTCACAAAGCACTTAGTGTTGATTAGAACCTTAAAAGGCCAAACTCTTACGATATGAAGTCATCATGAACGTCAAGTAATCAAGCATAATTAATAATGGTCTCTGCTTTCAGCAGCCTTGGTGACCGTTCAAGTATTGCTCAAGCTCAGCGTGGGGTGATTTGCTGAAAAGAAAAGGGAAAAGGTATATATGTATAAATATAGAGAGAGAGATGATTGTCTAAACTAGATTTACATCTCATTTCTCCAAATGAGTAAACCTAATGACCAGCTTCTCGCCAATTGGCCTCGCCGTGTACGCATCTTCCTGCTCGATACCTTCATCATCAACAATGGAAGTCTCAAAGTTGGCGTAGATGAACGCCAGAATAAACTTCATCTCGTTCATGGCGAAGTTAGAACCGACACACATCCGCCCACCACTTCCAAAAGCCCAGAAAAGTCTTTGCATCTCGCGATGCTTCCCCTCATCGCCTGGTGATTTCCCAGAGGTTTGTGATATCCAACGCTCTGGTTTCCACTCCTCTGGTTCGGGGAATACTTCTTTGTCCCGGTGTAGCGTATATGCCAGTGATGCGATCCTCAGGTCTCCGGGGATATAATATCCCGCTATGTTACACCCATGTTCAGGTGTCTGGCGCGGTTGAGGTCCTGGAATAGGCGCGTGGAGACGCAGCGTCTCGGTGACAATAGCGTGTAAGAGCGGTAGGGAATCAACTTCCTTAGGATCTAGCAAAGCCAACGTATTTGTGAGTCCAGATGCAGCTTTCGGGTTAATCACCAAAGATGGCTTAAGCAACTGGACCTCAGCATGAAGCTGTCGTTGAAGTTCTGGAGATTTTGAAATATGCCATGTTGCATAAGTGAGAGCAATTCCAGCCGTTTCCTGTCCAGCCAGAGAGTGATCCATAACCTCAGACGCAATAGCTCGATCTCGCTGAAGAATGCTCGTAGTGTATAGAATGCTCTTTTCTCCATTGGTCTTGAACTCGCGATCTATCCCAGCAAGAAGTGAGTTGTAGACTACTGGCTCGTCTGACGGCTGACTGTCTTGACTGTTACTGGGGCTTCTTGTTGCCTTGGACGTCTTCCTGACATTCTCACAGAGTTCCCAGTTCCATTCGGAGAGTTTCTTATTGGACTGGTCAACCCACTGTGGATAGAGGTTGAGCCAAGGAATCCATCTTTTGCAAAAACTTGTCAACTTTGGAACTTCTTGCGTCCAGAAAGGGTAGTTGGCCCGTGCAAGATACATGTCCTGCCAGTCACGCCGATAAGGCTCATCGGCGATGAAGTTCGTAGCGTTAGATAGGCCAAATATGTAGGCTGTGATAAGATCCATGGCCGTTGCTAGATAAAGACTGAACACTTCAACATCATTATAGTCTGTAGATATCGAACCCCGGGAAGATTCTAGAGACCCGTCAAGTGCGGGCAAGAGGCGGTTGACGAGAATCTCGGCCATTTGTAATTTACTTGCCTGGGATGCTTGTATGTAAGATTTGGAGTAGACGTTGGAAATCATCCTTTTTCTCAGGGAGTGAGGCTTCGAAGTTCCAGTGGCAAACATATTTGGGACTCTATAGAAGGCCATATTAGTTTCATCGCCAATAGTCCAATACCATAAGTTGGTGCTCTTACCCATAATTATCAAAGACGCTATACCAGTGACCTTTCTCAAACCCCCCTTGATATATGGTCCGCATGCCTTCTAAACCGTCGACGCTCACTTCATCTGGACCAATTCTGATCACTGGACCAAGCCTTTGGTGTGCACGATACAGCGACGTATTCTCTCGCCTCCGCTTCCTTGCTGCTAATATCCAGAGAGGGCTGACATGGCATGTCCAGTGCGGTGCGGGTATACGAGATAGCGCGGAGAAAAAGAAAGGATAGACGATGTATCTGTACATCAGCAAAACAGGCAGCAAGCCCAGAGCGGTAACCAAGATAAGGCCCATGGTATTTTCTTTGGATATTGACGACGAACAAGCGTAGATATGAGAGTCAGGGTAAAAATACTGAGGATAATTGAAATGTGAGGGGTCCACGGATACCTAGTGCCATCGTCAGGTGGCAGGTAGTGCAAACAGAGTTGGTAAGTATTCCCGGCGCGGGGTTTGATAAGAACTCGGAAGATACGAGGGAGCCTATATCAGTACAACTTGAGAAGCGCCATCCCAGACTGTCTGTTTATTGGCACAACAAGCATGATCATAAACACCTACATAATGACGCAAGCATCAAGTCAATAAAAACCAACCTAGGGGAGGAAACAAATCTCAGGACCTTAATCCTAAATAATAAAAAGACTTTAGCTTAATTAGCATAAGTTTAGGATATCTTTGCTAGATTTAGGATATCCTTTATAAGTTTAAGCACCCTTTGCTGAGTTTATTTTAATGTTTTTGTCGAAACCTGATGTTTTCTTGCTCCCTGAAATCTATCTGCCTTATCGAGACCATCCATGGATATCTAACCCAGTGGTTGTCCGAAATTCATGTCACAAGACTCCGTCAAGTCCGAGCTACTCGATAAATGAATGTAATCATTGCAAACTGCGGTTCTTAAGCTACCTAATGTACTAACCTATAGTACTCCAGGGACTTATGATCAAAAGGCTCAAACATTGGCAGGTGGTATCCAGTTGTTCAGAATCTTGATTACTTTACTTAAAATGGGTGCCTACCTACCCATTCAGGGAAGTCGAGGTCAATAGATCGAGACATCCCTTTTTGGTTTATGTACTGGAGAAGTAAGGAGCGATGTATTTTGCGCTTTATGCAGGTAGTCAGGGTAACTGACCTTACATCTCTTTGACTCTTGACTCTCTTTTCTTCTCTTCTTCATCACCATCATCATCATCATCATCATCATCATCATCACTCTTGACACAAGCAACATTAGCTTCAAAACTTTTCAGGGATCATCATACCATTTCTAATTGTCCTTACTCGTCATAAACCAGATCATTAGACTTCCAAAACTCAACATGAACCAACTGCTGAACCGTCCCACGCTTGGCTCCCACCTTGCGAAGAGAAGACCTATCATCAAACTCTCCGAGAATTTCCGAGGTTTAGCTTACGATGGCTGCGAAAAAGCTTCGATGGACACGTCCGAGATTCTTCCATGGTCTGATTTCACAATTGACAACATTTTGGTTGCATACGGCGATATTCTAGATTTATCTGTAACCGAAAGGCCACCGGATAAGGTGCCAGTGCTCGATTGCGAGAATCATTGCACGATGGCACATACTTGTATGGCGGCGTTCCATATACCCACCCCAATTAGTACAAGCATCTGTTTGGGCAAAAGCATCATCAGTTCCAGGTTGGGCACACAAACGAGTCTGGGATGTGTTGAAGCGACACATATGAAGGGGATACTCCCTTGGCACGCTCGAACTTTGGATTTCGGCAATGAGGATCACGTTTTTGTCTTCTACAACGCAAACCCAGACAGCATTAACCCCTTTCATGCTACCACCCTCGCCGTACCCTCCTGCACATGGGAGTCAGGCTCCCTCCTTACCGCAAACCGTGACAACCAACCCAAACTTGGTCCTATCGAACAATTGGCTGCCTGTGCCAAGAAAACGAATACGTGCTTCTCGTTCATCTTGGGAGATAAAGAAATTGTCGCCCTGCAATTCTTCAAGACCGAAGCTGGGAAAATGGGAGTGTACTAGAAGGCTATTCCATGCGACACAGAGGGGAAGGATACATTGACAGCTAATTTGGCCATATGGGCTCTGGTCATGATGAGTCTGAAGACTGTGAAAAGTACTCTCAACTCCAAGGAGTATACGTTTCCTCTCGATTCTTGGTCGCCAGGTTTCGGAACTGCCAGCGATCGTATTCACGGATACTCTCATCGCGAATCGGTGAGGCCAGGGCCATGAGCATTCCTTCCACACCCTCGCTAGCAAACAGTCTATCACATCAAAGAGAAGAGCTCTTAGGTGAATGAACGGTATAGAGAAGGTTATCATAGCATGATAGCCAGTCAGCTCGTTACATCTGTACTTAGTATAAGCGAAGCTTCATAAAATACAGCGCCCCAAACTTTTACTCTTCCTTCGTCAGTTCTTAGCCCTCAGGTTTCTGATCAATGCCAAGCACTGTTACTTCATGATCAAGGCTGGTATGTATCTCAGAACAACAATCAGGTTGTCTTACAAATCACCTTTAGCGTGACACGCTCGAAACCAGATATCGCCGCTAATACTTTGTACTTTGATAGACTCAGCTTCCGGAAATGTTTATCCCTTACAAAACATTCACGTATCGCCACAAAAAGCTCATACCGCTCACCAAGCCCGTGAGGCCAGTGTACAAAATCAGAATGCCATAACCACTTCCATAACCCCCAATAACCCTTCCCTGCCATGGTTGACCTCGAATAAGAGAACCGCTCAATGGTCCGGAGATGATGTTTCCAACTCCTCTGCCTACGCAGAGGTGTCCATGCACCATGACAGGGTCAACGTGCTCGTTTTGATCCTGAAATTTCTGCGTCACTTCTCTCATAATTCCTGGCCAGATCGAGGCCCAAGATCCCGCGAAGAGACCGTACATGACGCAGAAAACGTACAGGACAGGGAGAGATGCTGTAAGTCCCCAGACAAGTAGGACGGAAATACCCACGCCTACTGCAGATATGAGCATGCATGTTGTAACTGCAAGCTTATCGCTAAGGGATCCCATTACCATCAGACCGATTGTCGTAGCGATATTGACAAGAATAACGGTCAAAGCTGAGAGGATAGTTGAGGTACCAAAGGTTGTCCGAGCATAAGTGGGCAGGTATATCGTAGGGAGGAAATAGCCTGTTGCTTCGACGACATTGACAAGTTGATATAGAAGAAACACTCTGGATGTGACGAACCGCATATTCAGAGGCTTCCTGTGGATAGCAGCCGAAAGTGGTAGTCTAGGCTTGATGAAATATGCGATTGGAGCTGCAGCCCCAAATAAGATGCCCGCACATATTCTAGCAGTGGTTCGGAAGCCATAGTTCTTGAGGAGCGATTCAAGAATCAGGGGAAGCACAGCACCTCCAGCTCCAGCAGCACTCCAGACAATTCCGTAGGCAAAGCCCTTGCGGCGCACGAACCACTCGTCGATATAGAGAGTACAAGGACAGTAAGCGAAGCAGCCTCCGATTCCAAAGAGGACCCCTTGTGTTGCTATGAGTTGAGGAACAGTTGTGCAAAAGGAGCTCATGACCATGGCTAGGGACGACACGAAGAGACCTGCGTAGGTAAACCAGCGAGCTTGGCGAGGGTAAAAGCGGCATATAATGACCGCGAATGGTGCTCCGAGATATAGCATTCCCTGCATCATGTTAGAGCCTTGGAAGATAAAGTGGGCAAGTATCTTACAGTCGTTGTGGTTCCAATAGCAGCGATGCTGTTCGAGCCCGCGAAAGGCTCATGGTGACTGTAGTACTCTTGAAAGACGCCAAATGAGAACCCAAAACCTAGTGCCTTTGTTAATTCATGATTTGAGGCCTTGCATAGATAAGAGAGATTACCAAACGTCACTGCTTCAACAACCCAACAGGCTGCCAAGAATAGATATGCCTTTCGTCCACCATCGACAGGAGGCAGTGAGAACTCGGCATCTATTGCCCGGGACTCGAAGCGTTGATCGAGGTTCTGTAATTGGACTGCATCATCAGACACATTTCCATTGGGAGTGGCGAGTTCGAGTGAGGTCTGGGACATTGAGGAGTAGATTCCTCAAGTTAATTTTGCACTGAAATGAAGGGAACTAAATGCAATGTTTGGAGAGAGTACTTGATATTTATACAACAACCAACAAAGTGCGCCTTCCAGTACATGTTACACTGCGCCCTTCAGCGAATGTTACACTGCGCCTTTCAGTGAATGTTACATTGCGCCCTTCAGTGAATGTTACACTGCGCCTTTCGAACCTTGATAGTTCTTATTGAATCATCTTCATTCGTTTTCTGCTATTATTGTTCTTGTAGGGCGCAGGTCGTAGGAAAAGATGGCTGACATCAAATGATACATCGGCTTTGATATCCGGCTGTGGTTTATCAATCCGAGTCACATGGATAAGCAGAATACGACCATTCCAGAGTTTGAGCTAATGCAAAGGGCTCGGGCTACTATTCTATAGGAAGGCACTAACGTAATAATCCTATAAAATAGTCAAATTCGATGGTCAAATAGTTTCTAATGTGATAAAGGCTACAAGATTCTGCAACCAATCGCGGCTTTGATTCATCGGATCCTTGGTCTTGAAAGCCGAAAGCCTTTCCTGACCTTGGAGGAACTCAAGTCAATACTGGGCGAAGGGAGCGCCATCTTAAGATCTACCAGAAGCAACATGACATTGTCTGTTCTGTATGAATGAAGTTGAAAATCTTGGCCTAGAATTCTATAAAATACTAAGCTCTGTCTGCCGGACTAAGCTCTCAGCCACAAGTCTCAATTGCAAATACACCATATAAGGTAGTCCAACAGCCACGAAATAACCCGCCAACTCAAAAGACACTTCCGGCTGAAAGATTGGCTCTAAACTACTGAAAATTTAATCTCAAGCATATCCTTGCTGTTGCTGCGGGTGTTGCTGGTGCCCAACCAAAGCTGAACTGCTCTCCATTCTATAACCCTCATAGACCTTGCTTTGATTCTTCTGCTTCTTTCTCAGCCCAAGATAAGGGAATAAAAAGCAGGGATGGAGGATAGTCACAGCGCCGATGGAAATCAACATCATTGTTGCGTCGAACACGATGAATAGTGTTTCGTTTCGGAGAACATCAACCCCAATATCTGGGACAGTTTCGGCGATACTAAGTGCTAATTAGCTAGTGTAGGGAAAGTGGTGTCAATAGAATCTTACCGGTAGGCACATCGGATGATGATACAGGTATAAGCAATGCCCAGGGCATAGACAAACCACTTGACTCTTTTCGCTTCCTTTAGCGTAGCCTCCTCTCGAGCAACAGGAACTCTACCACGAGTTGGCATGCCAGTTGTGTACATATCAGTCGCATTTCCCATCAACGGGTCTCGATGTTTCAATGCCTGCTTTCGACGTCGAGCGTAAAGAAGCATCAGACCACCACAACACAACATGTTGGCAACTTGAAAGGCGACACCGCCAATGACAAGAGCCTCTCCAAGTTTCTGTGTCGTCCCAGATCCTTTGCCCATACTTTGCATAGCTGTGAGGCCACCTCCGATAATTTGAATGAAAATCGAGATAAAGTCTGTGCCGACAAAGACGAGGGGATATAGCCTGGGCTTGAGGAAAGACCATTTTGCTCCGTACCAAACAACGAGATGCTTGAATGTCACTGATATAGCAGCAGCAACTAGAGTAGGAGCCAGTAAAAGTGTTAGGTACTGCACAATGAAGACGTTCTGCTGCCATGGATTTCTTCCCAGGCCAAAACGTCCAACATGGCCCGCGACTTCAAAGACTGTTCCGATGCCCAGCCATATCATGTACGACCATGTTTTTGCCCGGAACCCCTGAAATATTTGTGCGAGGAAGAGCAGTGCAAAAGCGATCGCGAAAAATCCTGAGGCTGGTTCGGAGAGATAGTCTTGGTAGATGGTGTACTCGACGGGGCAACGATCCGAGACTTCATCGCAGTTGTCGTAGCTCGGTGTCCATGTTTCGTTTTTATCACCCATCGTTGTGTAGTTGTTAGATTGAGTATTTGTGAGTAGTGAGAGATGTGCTAGAAGATATCAAGAGCCAGGAGGCCGGGGGCTTATATATGAGTAAGACAACATCAAGACACTCACCAAACACATCTCTCCGTAATCAATAGGATTGTGTGACAACCAATCTGCAAGACACGGCCACTAAGGCGTTCTCCTCCCAGCCACTCCGTCGTAGCTCGTAGATACAACCAAATTCGTTTAAGTATGGGGGATTGACAGATAACTGGCCAACAGGCACCTATCAAATCACATTCCACGTGTATGAGCCCCATCTTGTCGTCAGCTTCGGGGAAATAATGCGCTGGGATTTGCATAAAGATAAGCATAAGCGCTTAGTTGGAGGATGTACTTGGAATTTCAGCCTTAAGCACAGCCTCTTACATCCATACAGAGCTGAGCTGTCGTAGATCCTTGCAGCGCCGTATCATCCCCTTTTGGGCAATAATACGAGGCTAAAGGCGATATTTAAATTACATTTGGCTTAAAAAGCGATCGGTTTCACAAGGACTTTAATATTGAGCATCTATTAATTCCGCACTTGAAATCTGAACTGTATGAATGATGAACCACAGCCAAGATTAAAGACTTACCTGAATATTTCATTATTCTCTCATAAACTTCATTGGTCCAGTTTCTAGAATATGAGTTTTCATCACATGCCAAGAAAGAAGAAGAAGAAAACAGTTAATGGATCTATTCCAGTAGCTACTACAAAAAAACCATGTCCTTCAAACAAACTCTAGTTGCGAATATCTTCAATTATTTCATGATCAAATACTCAAATATTCTTGGCATATAACCCCCCAAATAAGGCCATTACGCGAGCAATTGCTTAGACCTTTTATCCAAGACACGGCATGATTAAAGCCCAGGCACCTCCAATTTCCAGTGGCAGTGCAAAAGGAATTAGTGACGAGGGCCAAGGCCAAAAGATGGAGTTTCAATCCTTGGCCTAGCGTCATGTTGGATTAACATCCCCTGGCCAGCCAAGACCACAGCCATAAAACATTAGATTACGCGGCGGCGCCCAAAAAACCACCTGATCCTTCTCATCTGCAGCTTACCTACACATTCAGCCATGTCAAGTCCAATATGTCCTATGCCACTAGGCGAAATCATCAGGGATATGCTGGGAAGAGACAAGGAGACGAATACAGTTAAGAAGCTTTATGATGATGCTTTTAAAGCGGATATCGGGAGGTGGATAGCTTCTTGTGCGGTTATTGGGCTTTCGGCCGGGATAATATCTAAACATCCGGGACATAATTTGCTTGCTGCATCGGCGTACAATCTTGCAGTCGTAGGTTCACTCACCTGTATACATACATATATAAGCTTGCTGACCAGACTCAGGGAGCTCTTCATTTCTTTGCTTTCAAGATACCAGTGAAGCCACAAGGCCGCAACAACCCAAGACCGCCAATATGGTATATTTTGATTCTGGCCCTTTCAACTCTAATGTGGCTTGCCGCTCTCACCGTCATATTTGTTCTTCGGGAGGATATAGATGCGTACAATGAGTCAAGTCACGACAAGCGGAGGACGGGCTTTGTTGGTGATATATCCACTGGAACAGTAGCAATGCTTGACAACCTTAGCATTGCTTGTGGCTGTTTTGGCATTTGTGCATTGTAAGTGGCATCTCTACTGGCTCTCACCTTTTATTTAACAATTTCTAGTTTGTTTTGTGTATATCAGTGGTTTATTGTTCATTATCTCTATTCGACAAGATTCAAGAAGACCGAAATGCGAGAGGGATATAGGAAGATCAAGAAGATCGAACCTCCCCAGGATGGCCCATCAACAGCTGTTTAGAATTGATACCCGATACCCAGATATCTACGAGCTGGCTTAACTGTTTTAATATAGACTACTTGACTTCTTCTTGCGAATCTTGATACCTCCGTTGTGTTGTCTTATCTAAGCCTCAACATTGAATGCAATGCTACCCATTGCTTTATTGCTTACAACTATTATATTGTATCTATGATCGATTGGCAGAGCCACAAAGAGCCAGGTCATCCACCAACAAGAATCCGGAAGTGAATTGTCTATTTTATTTCACTCAAAACCTGCTGTAATATGTATTGTGAGCGGTGGCGATGGAAAGGGTCGGCCGGCCTGTGCTGTTGACCTCATGATGCTTAGGACCAATCAATAACTGCAGAACAATTATCAACCAACTGTTTTGTGCTCGGGAGAGCCTTGCTGCTGCGCTACATGGTATGGTATGTTCTTTATGCTGGAGGCCGACCCTTGTTGGCAAACACCAACGGTTACTGGCCTGTTGCTTGTTGGTCCATTTGGTGAATGGGCAAAAACTGGAACAAAGGAAATAGGCCTCCAGAAATACGGAAGAGATAGCACTCTGTGAAGGTATAAATGTCATCAAAACCTGATGGGAAATTAATCTCACTTCTACTCAAACTGTTGGTATCTAGTAGCGAACCTCTAGCCTCCAACATGCCCTCCGACGCTGACACTTCAAGCTCTAGCCCTGGCGGACATGCTACCACTGGACAACAAGAGCAAAGAAAGGCACGTACAATGATGCAAGCCAGGTCCGAAGTTCCAGAGCCTGAGAGATCTGCTCAAGAGACTATCCGCGATTATCTCTTGGAGAATGTCGAGGAGTTTCGCCGTCTCCACTAGTTGAGAAGAAAGGTACGACTTTGACAAAGATACTGAGCAAGGAGAATTGTTTAACGAGAACGCTAGGGCTGGGAGACAAGTCGAGGCGACAACCACTTCAAGAAGCAACGAGCAGTCGCAGATAAACGCAGTGCGAGCAGTACAGATTTCTTCTACGCCATGATGAATACTATCGCAATTGACCTCGATAGGGCGACAGATGTTCTGCGTCTGGATGAAGTCGAACAGCCGGCTTTGCTAGACATGTGTGTAGCACCAGGTGGCTTCGTTGACACGGCCGCGGCCCTGTCCAGGAATCCTGATATTTACATCAGAGCCATGAGTCTCCCCGTTGAGCAAGGTGGACACGCCGTCAAGATTCTCGATACAAAAGTGGACGTGGAGTATCGCGACATCACAACTCTGGCAGCTGATATGGGTATTACCGAGGACGACGTTCCGTTGAACTTTCCAGGACCACATGACTTCCTATTCGAAAATGTCTTGGGCGATAACGAGAAGTTTGATCTCGTCTTCTGTGATGGTCAAGTCCTGCGCACTCACCCCCGTGCGGAATGGCGAGAGCCCCGAGAAGCTACTCGCCTAACTCTGACACAGATTGCTCTGGGTCTCGAACATATGAAGAAAGATGGCACGATGGTGATTCTGATGCACAAGCTCGACAGTTGGCGAAGCTTCGACTTGATCCACCAATTCAGCAAAATGGCAACGGTTTAGCTGTACAAGCACCACAAGCACCACAAGATCAGGTCTTCGTTTTATCTTGTCGCAAAGAACATTCAACCTGAAAGTGCCTTGGCGAAGGAGATGGCTGCGATGTGGAAGCAGAGATACAAGATTGCGACATTTGGTACTGATGAGGAGTATGCTGAGATGCATCGAGTCACTAGAGAGACTGCCCTGGTAGAGCTTGAGAAGTTTGGGGAGAAGTATGTTGCAATGGGGAAGAAGATTTGGAAGACTCAGGCTGATGGTTTGGAGAAAGCGCCCTTTTTGGAGAAACACACGAAGGAGCAGAGCAAGCGCAGGATATGGAAAATGTGGTGACGATGACAGATGGGAAACATGCCATGTAAAACCTCAATCTCTTGAGCCGTCATCGGAAGTGTCATAGAGGAGGCTTCATGCTAGGACAAGTAGAGGCTGTATGTGCAAGCAAGGGTACTAGACAAGACTACCATAACAGTACGATCAGATAAGATAATCTATCTAAATGACCAAAGATCCCGAATCCTCAGGGTCATCAGTAGCTGACTAGTCCTGCGTCTCTAACGCGAGAGGCAAGGATCAGCAAAACGACTCCGAGTTCGCCCTCGTAAAGCTTTCAGCGCAGTTATTTAAACACAGCTCTCACCGTCGTACATCTCTTAAATAAAACATCATTTCTATTGCATAATTAAAATGGCCGAATATAGACATTATGCAACACCCCATCCCGAATGGGTCGATGTACGCTAAGTCATGTGCAAACTTCATGATATTGCTACTGACCTCATCAGTTCCCAAACAATCTCCCCCCAGGCACAAAACCAAGCTTGGGCATGAGCAGAGATCATGATCCGATTATTCCACAGGAAGGTCTCGATATTTACGAAATAAATGTCACTGTGCGCGATAACGCGTCTATCACACTGCGCATCTACCGCCAAACTGCTCGCAACGATGCCCTTCCTCTGTTCCTATACATGCATGGCGGTGGGTATGTCACGGGTGGTCTTGAAACAGACGACGTAACATGCAGAGCACTTGCATTGGAAATTCCTGTCGTAATTTCTAGTGTCGAGTATCGACTTGCGCCTGAGCACAACTTTCCCATTGGCTTTGAAGATAGCTTCGACGTCGTCCGCTGGGTAAGATACAGCGCCGCCAAACTACCACAAGCTAACATTCTGTACAGGCTGCATCACCAGAAGGCCAGGAGAAACTCAACACGGACTTATCCAAGGGCTTTATTCTCGGTGGCACATCTGCTGGTGCCAACTTTACTGCTGGAATATCGCACTTGGCTCGTGAGGAGGGCCTCTCTCCAAGAATCATTGGTGTCGTGTTTCTCGCTGGGAGCTTCTGCCATCCTGACGTGAGGCCGAAGAAGTATCTGGATCGTATTCTGAGCGTGGACGAGATCAATGATGCTCCTGGCCTCACACGAAAGTCAATTGATTACTTCGCCGGTACACTCTCCAGCAAAAGTGTTGAGTCAGTACTGATCATGCAACAGGACTATACGGTGCTCCCCCAACAGACAAGCGACTGTCTCCTCTTCTATTCGATTCCCATGCTGGTATAGCGAAGAAAGCATACTTTGCCATCTGCGGTTGGGATCCGCGTCGGGACGAGGCTATACTTCTCGATCAACTGCTCCAAGAAGCTGGGTTGTCAACCAAATCACACATCTACTCAGGGCTACCTCATGGCTTCTGGACGACTTGCCCTGAATTAACCGTTTCCAAGGAGTGGCTGCAGGATCTCCTTCAGGGTGTGCGCTGGTTGTTAGAGTAAAGGTAAGCTGAAGGGATAACGAGGGCGACGGTGGGCAAAGGACGAAACCCACTCAATTTGTTCCAAATCAGCTAATCAGTACCATCATACATTCTGTCCTTCCATTACCTTCCAGCGTACCCTTTCACAGTTCGCAAAACATGCCCATTATGCTTTTCCACAATTTCCGAAACAAAGATCATGATATCCTACATTTTGAGCTTCTCCATCTCCTCAGAGAGAATGCCCTCCTCCACAACCTTAACCTTGACCTTCATTCCCCAAGGCTCATCATCTCCAATCCAGTTCTTCTTCTTTCCAATTTTTTCCACATCACTAGCTGCTTCCTTGACAGTCTCCTTTGTTCTTGCTGGGTCATCGTTTGTCTTCTGTACCGAGATTGTGAGCAGAAGACCTTCCTTATTTTTCTTCTTGCCCAAAGTGTACGACCACTGAGACGTGAACACGACGCGTGGCTTCGATTTGTGGATCTTACCGGCTGGGTAGAGCGCGGTGATGAGTTGTCCGACCCTGCCAATGTATGATGCCCACCAGACTTCCTCAGGTGTGAGCATGTCACGAAGTGACTCGCGGAACTCCAGCTCACGAGGAGGAAGTTCACCGCCATATCTGGACTCGAGCATCAAGGCCAACCTTGCTCGATCTTGGTGCGAAACACCATGGATT
Source organism: Fusarium pseudocircinatum (assembly GCA_013396035.1). NCBI lineage: Eukaryota > Fungi > Ascomycota > Sordariomycetes > Hypocreales > Nectriaceae > Fusarium > Fusarium pseudocircinatum. The sequence goes on along the minus strand of JAAOAS010000052.1, from coordinate 15,469 downwards.
GCAGACATGTTTCCGACACTGGTTGAGTACAGAGCCGTCGTTGAGGCCGTCTCCTTACTCATGAACATGTGCAGATACATCGCATTGGCGAATGAGTCAACAACAGGCTCGCCGAACTCCTCTGGGAATTCCTTCTTCTTAGAAGGTTTCGGGATTGCGTTCTTGAGCAACTGCTGAATGAGATGTCGCGAACCCGGGGCAAAGTAGCCTGTGGCGACCTCCAAGGGAGACTGAGCTCGAATAGATGGTGAAAGCTGGCGGAAGAGGAAGCCTTCTCTGACACCGCCCTGGCAAAAGTGCGCCTCTCTAATACCCCCAGGAATGGACTCTGAAAGAACATTGACAAGGAACGCGACCGCGGGAACCTGAGATCTTCGACGATCGGAAACACGGAAAATGTCTTTCGCGGCATGGGCGACATGCTTGAGAGCCTCGGTATCCTCAAACTGCTTGCGCTTGGCAGTATATCCATTGATAATGGAAATGGGATAGTAACTGCCGTCGGTCTGGTTCAGGTACAGGAGCAGATATCCCCATCCTCTGAAACCACCTCCGGAGAGATAAATACGGTACCCGCCCTCCTTCTCAGCCTTCTCGGTCATCTCGGCGGGGATCTGCAGATTGTTGTATGCGTCCTTGAAGTTGGCAATCATTTCCTTCTCAAAAGCCTTGACAGCTGCATCGGCTTCATCCTTTTTCTTACCGTCACGAAGATCGTGGAGTTTCTTGGTCAAAGCAGCAGCTCCGTATGGGAAACTGAAGCTGCCTTTGGGACTCATGCGAACCTGGCCGCCCGAGCTGAGCATCCAGGTAATCTGGGTGCTGCCACCGCCAAGGTCCATCACCAGGCCCTCCATGTTAGAGAAGCCACTGGCGATGCCGAGGGCACCGATCTGGCCCTCTTCCTCTTTGGGTAGAAGCTCAACTGTCAGACCAGTCTTGTCTTTAATAGCAGCCAAGAACTGCTTCGAATTGAGGGCAGCGCGGGTGGCTTCGGTCGCGATAACATGGATATTTTCCTTCTTACACCGGAAGTCGCTGCAAATAACAACGAATCGACTCAAGACTGAAACGACAGACTCGATGATATCGTCGGGGATGGGAATCTGATCTCCAGTCTCGGGATCATATTGAGAGTCGTAGAGAGAAATGGAGGCGCGATACTGGTAAACGGTAGGAAGCATACGAGCCAATGGGTTCGAAAGGTCGGAAATTGAGAGACGAATTCCATTGCTGGTGATGGCATCACTTGTCAGTTTCTTTGTTGCAGCCGATGGATTGTCTGTATTTTCTCACCTGCCCATGTCAACAACACCGACTAGCTTACCCTCATGGCCCTGCCACGGGGGATGACCGCCCTGAAGATGCGCATACGGAGGCTGCGCATCCTCATCGTCGCTGCTCTCATGGCCAAACTCGGCGATTGGGTCGATGACTTCAAAGTCGGAGAAATCCATCACGGGCTGTCTTTGTTGTGGAGGTGAAGATGCCCGCTTGTCGTTGATGACGTTGGCATGGAGGTGAAATGCAGAGCTCCCCAGTATTTAAGGTGGTCGGGGGCCCTCTATTTCAGGGAGCTTCCCGTCGTCAGAAGGGAAGCTAACGCCCTGCGGCGGGTTTCAGCTGTGATGGGATGCCCTGACGTACGCCAACCTTAAATGAGCTTGTCCGGAAATTGAGCCAGTTACCGTTGAGCAGCGACGCCAATGGCAGCACAAGCTACGTGATTGAATCAAGTCATTGGCCGGGGTAGAGATAAGCACGAGATCGGAGACACTTATCTCAACGGATTGAGATCTCGACCGTTGTTCAATCAACGACTCTACAAACGGTGAGGCAACAAGGTTAATAGGCAAAAAACAAACCTCAAATCGACAATTCACTTCAATTGCGAAGTATGGACAAGATCAATTGCTGAAAAGCAGCCGTGGACTAATGTGATCCAACAAGCCCAGTCTTACGATCTCCATCCTAAGTGACAAAAGATTTAGGTAAATTTATCCTAAACTTAGGAGTTCCTTGAATAGTTCATTTACTACCGTGATTTCCCATTGTTCAGTAACGGCAGCAAAATTTGCGATGCAGTGTACCGTTCAAAGTGTTCAGCTGTTCTGTCAAAGACGTTGTCTTATGAATGTCGGCAGAAGCACTGAGTTGTTTCAACAACGTATCCATGTTTGCAAAACGCAGAGAGGGCTCATATTCTACTGCAGGCTCTTTGACAGCATCATCAGTGTAGGTCACGAACGATCTGAGGCAGCTGCCGATGGCAAGCAGAGTACAACGAAGGTCGGCGGAGGATACCGATGTTTCTTCGCTAGCGAATGCTTGTTCATGCGAGGATTTGGGGTTCATTCACTGGGCAGTCGAGAGTACTAAGCGAGAGTCTTCAACTGTTCCAAAACCGGCTCTGAGTGAAACTCGGCTGATGTGGTTCTATCGAGGCTAGCTATCACGACAAACCTAAGGGCGTGGCGTGGGAGTTGATCCTCCTTGTCTTTCCTGGGTCATCTTGTCGACGACTTTGCATAGGTTGTATACACGACAGAAACAAGGGCGTATTCAGGGATCTTACGAGAGGAATGTGTCAATATCAGTCACATGTTGGTGCTGTTGCTTCTTCATCGGCGATTGTCGACTCAAATTCGAAGAATACATTCTCGCCAGAGGTTTGTGTCTCGATAAGGTACTTTTAGACTGGGCTATCCAGCTTATACAGCATAGCTTTAATATCCTAGGTTTCCCGAATCCTAAATTAAGTGGTTGTCAGGTGAGTTGGCGTCTTCCCACAGTGTCTCCAGCTTATAAGACAGTCAGTAAGCAATGCTAGTCTTCGTCAACTCGTCCCCGTATTGGACTACGGCTTGACACGGTTGCGAGGGGCGGTAACATCAGGTCTTTCCGTCGATAAGCCAATATCAGTTCACCTGCCCCCCCAGCACAATTACTTACTCGAAGAAAAGAGGTTCGATACACACAGTGAACCTGTAATCTTTTTCTGTAGGATAGTGATGCTTTTCTTCTCTTATGCTACGAGTTGCCAGATGTCGTGGCAATCCACCAGCTGGAGGTCAAAACCATGGGTACGCCTGGAAGTTGTAACGTTTAAAACTTGGATGAATTTGTTGATCGCCTGTTCCCTGTTAGATGTGCTGTTGGGCTGATGTGCTTAGCCCTCTGTCACTTGTTGGCGTGGCCAGTGATACTCTAGTCAGGATAAAGAAACTTGCTCGAGCGGTCTCAAAGCCATTGAGCCTTCAGAAATACCCGGCGTGCAGCTAGATGTTTTCCCACATTGACAGAAATGGCTTCTTGTCGCTGCTTGTTTTGTCTTCGAGATAAACCATTTTGTCTCTCGTTAATAATTGATATAAAGGGGTGATTCTGTTTATTGAGCAAGCATTAGGTATGCATGGCCACTTGATTTGACTTTGATTCACTGTCATCAGATGCTAGGCGTTATGTAAACATTAACATGCTCGGATTTCATTGTATGCTCTTTTGCATTTTCCTTCCCTCTTCATTATCATTTCGTCCTCTTTCTTCATCTCAACCGGATCTAACGACAAAAACTAGTACAACCTGCCAACTACTTACGCTATCGGCCAAGCGCTGGATTTAACTCGACTCCCAAGGACCAACCCTTCTCTCTTTGCTGACTTTATGGAGAGTGGTGAAGGCATCGTTCAGTCTCGCGAAGAGTCTGACATAACGGCGCAACCTATTGACGACGTGGGGAACTCTACACAGGCAAGACCCCAGTGAAGGGAGCAATGATCACGTTCATGCGACCGCGAACGGCGATGAAGAGGATGGCGATTTCGATGAAGAAGGCATCGCCACATACCTCAATATCCTCCACGACATGACTGTAAGGCCATCTCAAGGCATCAAGATCAACTCAGCGACTAATTATGAGTTCGCAACAGATCGCCAAACACGAAGTGCCGCGCGCAGGCCGTATACCCGGCCTCAAGTATCGCAACACACTCTTCGAACACTAGAGGCATGCTGTGGGAGCCGCTATGCGGTCGCTTACTGGCCCCTTCAAGGGCATGATATTGGGAGATCCTCAGGGCTTCGCAAGACCCTGATAGTGCTTGCCATGGCTACTTGATCCTGGGAGCCTGGAGGTGGGCCTTCACTTATCGTTGCACCTCTCCCAGTGGATGGCCGAGATCGATGCCTTCGTTGATATCTTACTGAGGAGGTGAACCGTGTCGCAAGGTTCCAGGATGCCATCGAAGACTACAGTGCGGAGCTGGCGTTCCTCTCCTCAAAAGACCGAAGCTGGTCCTCCGTTCTAGCAGCCTGGAGTCCGAGCCATGGAAGCCGATCGGGAAATGCATTATCCTTGACGAGGCTCGTATCGTCAAGAACAGCAACACTCGCACATTTGCTGCCGTCACTGCACTCCGTGGTCAATTCGAGGTTGTCTATCCTTGACAGGCACGCCCCTGGACAACACATCGGAGGACGGATATGCCCTGCTGAGCCTGCTGAAAGGGCATCCCATCACCGATTTCAATATCTTTCTGAGTACATTCAAAGAGCTTGGGAAGAACGCGCCTCGACATCCCACCAGGAGACATATGATCCGGTAGGTCCAGACGATCGACGCAGCCAGCTTATTGAATCCAATATCGCCTTCCGCCTAGGACTGGCATTGTGCGACTCTTCGCCCTCGTCCCCAAAGACAGGTCAAATTTAAACAACTCCTTTGCAGAATTCAAGCGGCTCATGGTTATGACGATGAACAAAAAATAAGAAATCACAAGGTCGCAAGTCTCGTGGCAAGGCCCCTCGAGGCAAGAAGGATGATGGCACAGGTTGGTTGCACCTCATCGAGGCCCAGCAACACGCCTACCATCCGATGCTAGTGCAGCTAAAGCTAGCCCACAGAGGTCTTATGGAATCTGTGAGACAGGAAGACGTGGACGATGCCATTCCCGACGACATGGACGACTAAGCTCTCGTGCAGGTTGCCGAGTGGTGTCGGCAGCTGGGGAAAGGAGACAACTCGCTGTCACGACGTGTTGAGGCGATACTCGATACAATTCAAGAGCATCTCGATCTTCGCCCTGACGATTCATTTATCATTGTCGATGAAAGCGTGTGGTTCCTGGACATCGTGGCAATTGCGCTAAAGAAGACCTACCATCCTGTCGCCCACGATACATACAATGGGCGACTCGACACAGTCCAGCGCCACCTAACCATCAAGAAGGTTGACCAAGCTATGCCCCTACACACACTGCTGGCCAGTCGAGGCACCGGTAGTCAGGGACTTGACATGCAGTTTGCAAATATTGTTATTGATGCGGACCTAGGTGGAAGAAAGCGTGGGAGGAGCAAGCGGATGATCGAGTTCACCGACCAGGACAGCAGAAGCATACCTTTATTCACGAACTGAGAGCCCAGGGCTGTGCTGTGGAGAAGTACGCGATGGAGATCCGAGACAAGAAGAGCAGAACGTTGGATGCTATCGATATGCTATGACTGTGCAGGACAAAGGATGATGATGGTAAAGTCTTAGGGTATTTTATCCTAAGGAAGGCCTAAATTATGACGACTTTCTCAAATTTTAGGGAATTTCATCTAACATTATGATCCTGATTTAACCGTGGTCGTCGTCTATATACAGAATTGTAGTCAGGTCACAATCACTCGTAGCCTTCAGTGCGAATTTTCATGAGACAATGCTTCGTCGTCTGGCTGGCGAGCTCTTTATTTCATTTGTCGTGTAGCCTATACTTAACCTTTACTTACCTGTCATAAACTCAAAGAAATGGGAGAGAAGGGCGACCTGCGCTATGTAGTCCTTTTATCGTCTCGGTGACCCAAGCCTAGACAAGCAATGCTTCTCTACCCAGTCGAACATCTGATCCCGGAAACCCTCGTGCTCTTCCACAATAGGTGATGCATCAGCATAAGGATCCTCTTGCACAGCTTGAGCGATCCTCTTCGCCGTACCAGGAGGGACGACTTTCTGCAGCTCCAGATCCCAGAGCACTCTCACAACCCATCTTTGACTAAACCCACATGGGACTTTCTTAGCAGAGGCTTTCACCTGTCTTGCATGTCGCACTGAGATCTTAGAGACGTGATAAAAGCGGTCGACGTCCCAGCTTCTTCGCTCTCCACTCTCAATCACAAGTTCCCAGGGTCTGCGTCTCGAAGGACCACCCAAGGGATGGTAACATGTTGCGTACTCGGCGTCAACATCGGTGAGCATGAGAATCCAGTGGTTTGGATGGCCTTCCATAGGTTCCTTACAAACCCCGATAGTCAGGTGTAGAGCGACTTCGGGAGAGGATCCCATACAACCAGAGAATCTTCGGAGAGGCATTTCCTGTTTTGTGTAATGGAGGGATGAGGCTCGGTCGACGAGTTGTATGGCTATAGGCGATATCGTCGATCGGATGAGACTGATCTGAGGATGACAAGAGACAAGAATTGCAGTGAATGAGAGTTCGCTTTAAATATTTCATGCAGCTGTTTGACGGATTCTTTCCGTCTTGAACAATGATAATGCATCTTCGAACACTCAAGATGACTGAATAGGTGAGGTCCTCTCGCCTTGTTCAATGTCCCTGCACTCATGCTGAATCTGAACACTCAATTAATACTTACCAAAGGCTTGTCTCTTATCTCTATACAATTAGCTGTGCTTCATCACCTTTCAACGAACACAGAAGCCTATAAAGAGCCTGTACATATAGTGGCAATGTCCTCGAAATACAGCATGAGGGACAGTGTCCATTAGTTCGGAATATATGTCTTTAGCAACTGATCACTGGACTTCTTTTACCCTTTTTTTGTCGTTCAGATAATCCATATGACTTGAGAGGTGATCTAATGAAACTTCATTTAGCATCACCAGGTTGTTTCTGTGATTGAGCCTCAGATAAGAAGTGCTTGACAGCAATATTGTGCTAAACAAACTCACCAGTCAGATCGTTACATGAACAGGTATTAGGTAGTATTTAAATTGCAATAATAAGTAATTTTCTTTGACTAGATGATGTTATTCCCGACTAAGGACTCGTGCTCGATAAAGGGCGTCTTGACAATCCACTAGTTTTCTCTTTTCTTTAGTTAGACAGAGTGGGCACAAACTCAACCTCAACCACAACCACCAAACATAAAAATGCCGTCCAAAATTCTCATTCTTGACGGCGGTCTCGGTACCTCTCTCGAGTCCAAGTACTCCATCACTTTCTCCCGTTCAACGCCGCTCTGGTCCTCCCATCTGCTTGTTTCTGACCAATCCACTCTTCAATCATGTCAGAGCGATTTCGGAGCTGTCCCAGTTGACGTGCTCCTCACAGCGACATATCAAGTTTCGCTTCATGGTTTCGCCGACACTCGCACTGAAGATTTCCCAGAGGGAATTCCTCGTGAAACTGTTCCTCGGTTCTTGGACGATGCTGTTAGTATTGCTCAGCGTGCTGTGGGGGACAAGGGCTGTGTTGCTTTGAGCATTGGACCTTATGGAGCTTGCATGATTCCAGGTCAGGAGTATAGTGGGAAATACGATGCTGAGCACAACTCTTTGGCTGATTTGGAGGCATGGCATCGTGAGCGCTTGGGCGTCTTCGCTGAGGTTTCTGATATACAGAAGCGAGTGGGCTATGTTGCCCTTGAGACTATTCCCCGCGTTGACGAGATTATTGCCATGCGCAAAGCTCTCGCTGCGACACCAACACTATCTGATGTTCCTTACTGGACGGCATGTCTATCACCTGAGAAAGACCTCAAAATGCCTGACGGCAACTCTATCGAGGCCGCTGTGGAAGCCATGCTGGATCCCGAGATCTCATCCAAGTTGCCGTGGGGCATCGGTATCAACTGCACCAAGGTCGATAAGCTTGACCAGCTCCTTCAGATCTTTGAGCGCACTGTTTCAAGCTTGATCGAGAGCGGCAAGATTACTGAGTGGCCTGCTCTAGTGCTGTACCCTGACGGAACAAATGGAGAGGTTTACAACACAACCACACAAAAGTGGGAGGTGCCAGACGGTGTTGATACCCATAGGCGCTCCTCTTGGGAAAGCCAACTCGAGACTGTTGTGAAGTCTACGGAGAATAGAGGAAAGTGGCCTGCCATCTTGGTCGGTGGATGCTGTAGGGCTGGGAGCGAAGATATCAAGAAACTTCGCGATTGTCTCGTGAATTAGAGACTTTCTATCAATGAAGAATCACAACTGTATGAAACAAAATCAAGATAGATTAAATGTCTAACAGAACATGCTGTGAAATACGTCAACTACGCTACAAAGTGGTTACGACAACCACAGCAAAGTAGGGATTTCTATCCTAAGTGATGAGAAGATTTATAAACTTAGGTAAACTTAGGCAGATTTAGGATAGATCTAGGATGCCTTCAAAAAGGCTATTTCAGTGGCCCTTCAAGAGGCTATGACTATCTATCAGAACATCAAGCTACCTATACATATGTCAGTCACTTGTGCGTGACCTGGCAGAGCACAGTTTTGTAGTTTCGTCTGAACTTTTGTATTAACTTACCCCTCACTGATCTTTTGCTCCGTTTGCTATTTCTTCTCCATGTTTACACTTGATCCTTTCGTTAGCCCAGGTCTTCGTTGGCTTCACGCGGCCACTTCAACAGTGCGAAACCTCTCACTTGGTGAACCTAGTTTTTCCAATCGTGTAAAGTCTCTTTTTCCTCTTATTCCTTCATAGTACCTGACATATATCTCAGATATATACGCTCGTCATTTTGCAGAAAGGAGAAAGCATAAATCCTAAACTCCGCACCTGAAAAGCATCAATCGGTCATCATGAATCCCCATCACAGCGTAAGTTCTCTCGACTATCTGAGCCCGAAGAGACTTCTCTGATATTACGATCCAGCCGCCTCGGGAGAGATCCAAGTCCTTCTATGCTACTTCTCAGGACACCTTCCAATTTGCTCATCCAGAGCATGCGGAAACCGTCCCAATGGATATCGACCACCTAAGGCCTGCAGCTCATGATTCTACTATTTCGGTGTCTTGGTCAGGCGTTACTACAGCAAACGCCGGTGTTCTGCATCACGAAGAGAACCACATCTCGCCCGAAGAACGCAGGGTCGAAGTCTACACTCGCTCGATCATGCCAGCTCCAACCACCAAAGACACTGCCACATATGACTTGTTCGCCTACTGCATGCCTAAGTTGTGCGATGAGTACCTTTGTCGCTATGTAAAAGGATTGGAAAAGGGCACGAATTAACCCGCCTTTGCTCGAACTGCCTCGAAAACGCTTTTTGTGTTCTATTGCCACGAGTCCGTTCACGAGCTATCACTTTATTGTGCCACGTTCTTCTCCCTCAACAAATCACAAATGCCCCAACTTCACGCCAGAGCTGTTATGCTTTTGGCAAAAGAGAGTTATATCAGATCCGATTCACTCAACACCTGGAAGGAGATCGATTATGCTCACGGTGCCAAGACCAACGCGAAATTCCATTTTTACTTCTAGGTGAAGGAATTGGTTGCACTCGCGGACAAGATGAAACTTCAGATACACATGCATCTTCCCTGGAGAGACTTCATCGGGCTTGCAAAGGCGACGGCTCCTTTGCGAGATGCAGGCTTCGAACTGTCGGTTACGTTCAACGAGGAGGAGTGGTCAGACATACCTTCGCAGTATCGAGACTTCCACAAGGCACTGGCAACCAAAGCGATCACTGGAACTCAGCTGGACGCCGCCAATCTTCGCTTCCAGCAGGACATGCCAGAGTTTATTGCGGATCAGTTGACTGCTCACGGTACCCGTGGATTTCGTCCAAACAAAAGGCGATGGCATTCTTCTCTTGCTAATATACTCTAAGAATATCATAAATTATCCTTCGTTTATGATATATTTACGATAAGCTTATGATGAGTTTATCGCCAGGATGTCGGCTTACTACCAATGGAATGATCTGGGCGTCATATGAGTGCTTTGCCTGCGAGTCTAATAGATTAGTTGCAAGGAAATTCACCCACCATTTCAGGTTCAATGAAAAAACTACTTCGGTTAACTCCATGCTATGATGCTATTCATGTATCCGAATCTGTGTGTGGCTTGTTTGTATCCAACTCAACTACTCAAGCTTTGATCACGGCCAGTATCCCAACTTACTGATATCAGCACTTAACTCTCTTCCCTGCATCATCTCAGCCATAACTTTCGCCGTTCCCAACGACAAACTGATCCCCCATGGGCCATGCCCTGTTGCGACATAGACGCCACCATCGCTTCCTTTCCGTGTCCTGTAGCCTTGTCGTAGATCTACATCCTCTATGCGTGTGATATAGGGTGTTCCTCGTTCCGAGACAGGTCTAAAGCATAATCCTGTCCGTAAAACCTCCAGCTCACCATCAGTTCTAATGATCTGCCTCGCCAGGTTCTTCAACTTCCCAAGTGGCGCATCCATGGGTTTCGCACCTGTTGCTAATGGTGGCAGTCGGAGAGATGCGTTCACGCCACCGAGCCAGATGTGTCCATTTGGTCGAGCATAAATCTCTGGCGAGAAGTCGTCCATGCTTGTATATACAGAGTGGTAAGTATCGCCGATATCTGTCGGGTTTTGTACAACGAGTGAGTGGCCTGCGAGCGGTACAACGGGTATGTTGATAGATGATCCGGGAAACATGGACTCCAAAACACTCGGGGTCCATGCCCCAGCACATACTAGTATTCGCGTAGCTGGTATATGTGTCTCTGAGGAGCAGTCTGTGAAACCGATACGGACATATGATAACTCATCATGGCAGTCGGCACCTACATTTAGAATCACAGCAGGGTTATGTATCCGTACACCCGCTGCTCGGCATCTTTCCAGGAGGAATTGACAGAGTTTCAGAGGGTCTCTATAGATATGATTTGTTAGAATTTATCAGTCCCAAATGACAGTGACTTACAGAACAGCTGTCCCTTCACCATTATCAACCAAGCTGAGAGCATCACCCTTTGTACGCCTCAACCAAGGCGGGCTATTCTTGTCTTTGAGCTCCCCTCTCTCTTCTATAACATCCGCACGACTTCCTCCCTCACGTAGCCAATCCTGACCGGTTGGGTCCTTGGGTTTCCTCCTCGGTAGCTCATAGTTCACGGTCACAGATTTGGCATACAACCATTTCTCTCTCCCATTAAACTGCTTTGCCAATTTCTCATGCTCGTCAAAACTCAGTACTCCCAAAGACGCAAGATCTTGATGGAACCAGTCCCTCGCCAGAAATCCACCAGCGTAACCAGATGCCGAGGCGAATAGCGTTGCCGATGAGTCAACAAGGTGGATGTTTGAGCCAGGTTGATGTTCCGAGAGGTAATAAGCTGTCGCGATGCCGATTATGCCACCTCCAACAATCACCGTTGAGGCCATTGGGATCAAATATTATGATTAGAAGTCTATTGTATAATTGATAAAACTGAACAAGATCTCAGCTGATGCAGGCGAGCTATTACCAAGAAAGAACCGATGACGTGAGTGACGATGATACAGGGTAGGCAGAATTGAAGCTCCAAAATTGACCCCACCATCACTCATCACCAAGAAACCCCCACTCTCTTGAGCTTCAAAAAGGTGCCAAGTTACGGATACTCACTGAACAGCAACAATAGCAGTCACACAGCATATTCCTCAACATGACCTCCAAAGTCTTCATCATTACAGGCGCCAGTAAGGGTATTGGCGCTGCCATTACCCGTTATCTGCTTAACCAATCCCACAAGGTTGTTATTACAGCTCGATCATCAGAACCATTGGAGGGGTTAAAGAAATCGCATCCTGAACAGGTCCAATTCCTTGCTGGAGATATCGTCGAACCTCAGGTGAATAACCCAATTGAAAGCCTAGGATTTGCGAGGCTGATGTATGCTTTCTAGCTGCCTCCAAAGCTTGTTGACCTTGCTGTATCCTCGTTCGGCAAGGTTGATGGTCTGGTTATCAACCATGGCATGCTGGCGCCCAAGAAGTTTGCAGACACCACGCTCGAAGAGTGGAAGAAGATTTATGACATCAACGTCTTTAGCGGTATTGCCTTGGTAAGGAGATCCCAACCCTGGCCTTTTACGAGCATGAACAACACTGACAAACCAGGCCCAAGCTGCGATCGAAGAACTACGCAAGTCCAAAGGTTGCATTGTCTGGGTGTCGTCAGGAGCAGCAGCCAAGCAGTATGCCGCTTGGTCAAGTTACGGTTCATCAAAGGCTGTCTACAATTCTGTCTCGGCTCACATTGCGCTCGAAGAGCCTGACATCACAAGTGTTGCTATTGCACCAGGTCGAGTCGACACTGAAATGCAAGGAGTACTGAGATCGGAAGGCCAATCTTCTATGAACAAGGCACAATACGATTCCTTCGTCGAAGCCAAAGACAAGGGTATCTTGCTCAAGCCCGAGCAGCCAGGAAATGTCATGGCCAAGTTTGTCGCAGACCCGCTCAACGAGCTGAGCGGCAAATTCTTCTCGTGCGTTTCACACAACATACTATGACATCAAAGACTAACAACTATGCAGATGGAACTCACCAGAGGTCGAGGCATACCAAGAATAGGCTTTAGCTTAGGGATGTTGGAAGAACCTGGATATCTCAAGCAGTGTTAGCTTTATGTCTTTGCATATGGTTCAAGTAGATAAAAATAGAAAGACAAATGCAAGTCAGTCGAAAGATGAAAAGCTCTTAGTTTGCTCCACATGGACATTCGGATTTAGCATGGAATGTAAGTTTCTTCATCATAGCATTTGATGTTGGTGGTAGAAAGAAATAAAAGTTTGTTCTTACCTGATGCTGATTTGTCGCATGCAACCTAGTCCAAAGACGTGATGTTCAAAGCAGCTGCCTTATCGCATGTTAGTTCCACGTTCCAACATGTTGTCCAAAGCAAGCGTGCAGTCGAATGCGCTCAGGCTATCGTTTTTATCCGTCATGAGAGTCGGTATTTGATAGTACCAGATAGCAAAGTGCATCACGGCGTATCGGAGGGGTGTAGAGATGCTGAAGGGAGTCTTACAGCATGGGTCAGAGAGTGCAGCCTAAACTTTGAGTTGATTAGCCCTTGGTCGGGTTGCGGGTTCAAGCTTTGTAACAAAGGTGATTGGGACCAATCAGTTCTGTCCATTTGGCACAGGACGAAGTCAATCAGCACAGGAGGCTTGTCGAACCTCCTCAGCCTGGGGCGACAACATATCTCTTCATGCGAGTTGGTGGAGGGAGAACAAAGAGAGACTTACCCAAAGAATTGGCGGCTGCACTCGAGTGAAAGCACTCGCTTTGTGCTTTCGAGGTATAGCAAATTGGCAGACGCTATTGGCGCCGCCTTGACAAAGCCGTTGCTCGATCAGAGCGTTGTGGCATGTTTGCAGAGAATGGAGAGAGAAAAGGAATGTGTTGATGAAGGAATAGGAAATTTTCAAAAGATGGAAGTTCTGAAATAGCTGCATAACTGGTCCGTGCACCACGAAAAAGACGCGCCCCGTGTGGCTGGAAATGGAGACACCAATTACATGGAGCCCAGTCCAGTTACGGGCAGCAGCCTTGGGACCTCAGGCTCCTCCACTGGTGCTCGAGGCACTGCCATGAATGAAATTCCACTGAGCAAATGAAATTCCAGGTGGAGACTTGGCTACAAGCGCGGCGCAAGAAAAAAAACACAGCAGCTCTTCAGATACAAAAGAGGCTTGCCCCACCACTCATGGGCCTGAGTAACCATCCCACCCGTCTGTCTCCTTCTCAGCCTGACAAGCAAAAGTGAAGCTCATCATCAAGATCCAATATAAAACAACAGCACTCAAACAACAGTGAAACATACACGCTTCTCGACGGATACATACATCACTAGAAGATCTCGTTTATTTTATCTTCTATTTTTTGTTGCATTTATTGCTACCTGGGACTCTGTCTTCGCGTTGCACTCGGCCAGCCACCGTCTCTGAATAACCGCGTCTTTGGTGTATACTCGGTCATAACTCCAAAATACGCAGTCAACCGCAAACACCCTTCCATCACCACCCTGATTCACGGATTTTTGCTTCTTCAAGATGTCTGATCATGAGTTTGGAGGCAAGTATTTTCTTTACTTTTTATTTGTTCGTTTGTTCTTGTGTTTCTTGCTCGTCCCGTTTATACACACCTTCCGTCTTCGTTGACCATCACGACAATGCGTCACTGTCGGTTGGAAGTCACGGCATTGTGAATAGCATTCTTTCAACTTTTATTTATATTGATTTCTACTGAGAAGTTTCTCATCATGTTCAATATCTTGAAACCCTTTTCATCACTATCGACACTTTACACACATAGCACACTTTCGCATCTACTTTTCATCTCAAACTTCACGGTCTATCTCAAATACTCTATCGATTTCATATTTCTTTCTACGATTTGTCTCCCACGATGCCTTTACCAGCGTCAACCAGATACTGGCTCAAATATGACAGTGGAACTCTTGGTCTGCTCTTCATGTCTGCTTCAAGACCCCTGGCTAACAACGTTGTCTTATAGGTAACGACGATTTGTCGCTCCCGAAAGGTATGTCACAGTTCTCCTCCTATCAGAAAAACCATTCACTAACTAAGTTGCAGCTACTGTTCAAAAAATTGTATCTGAAATTCTTCCTCCATCCGCAGGCGTGGCATTTGCCAAGGAGGCCCGCGACCTCTTAATTGAATGCTGTGTCGAGTTCATCACCCTTATTTCTTCAGAGGCGAACGAGATCTCTGAGAAGGAAGCAAAGAAGACTATCGCTTGCGATCACATTACAAAAGCTCTCGAGCAACTAGGCTTCACTGACATGGTCCCTGCTGTTCTCGAGGCAGCAGCTGAGCATAAGGAAGTCCAAAAGGTAAGCTCACAACTTCCCCTCTGCAGATTTGGCAAAAACTAATAATGGACAGGGTCGAGAGAAGAAGGCAGACAAGTTTGCCAACAGTGGCATGTCCATGGAGGAACTCGCTCGTCTACAGGAGGAGCAGTTCGCCGCGGCTCGAGAGCGCCACGGTTAGGGAACTGGCCAGGAATGGATCACTGGAAAGGGTGGATACGGGCGTAAAGGGAATTATCGCATTGCTAGGCGTTGGTGGGCAGAATTGGACTGGGATTGGACCGGGTCTGAAATTTGTCATGGGAAGCGGGCGGATCGGCTTGCTCGTTATCACTTTCGCTTATAGACCTTTGACGAGGCGTTTGTCGTCAGGGTGGGATTGTCTGAATTACATCGTCTTCAACTTTAAATCTTGAATGGTTTCAAGCCTTGACAACAGGTGCCTCGCGATGATGAGCGGCTATAGTGCCTATGGAGGCCATGCAGGCCATGAACGACGGATAGCATAATTATTGCCACAAGATTAAAGTTGCAGGGAGCCAGTCATACCGGGATTGTGCAAAATGTCTAAAATGATACATGCATATTTTGTCCAGTCCATTCTGAAGTCTTCTCATGCGGGCCTACAAGCTCTTCGGGGTGTAAGAAGACTTCTG